>CM023481.1:176754550-177022804 GCA_013339685.2 Hyalomma asiaticum | reverse complement strand
AATATATCGAGAAAATACAGTTTGCATAGAATGGGAAGGAATCAGTAGCATAGAGAACGTTGATATTAGCAAGGGGATGAGACAGGGTTGTCCTTTGTCGCCGTTGTTATTCATGCTGTATACATGGTTAGAATGGAAAAAGCGCTAGGAGATAGCAACATTGGTTTTAATCTGTCACACAAACAGGGCGGCGTGATGATTAAGCAGATGCTTCTGGGTTTATTTTATGCTGATGATATTGTCTTATTCGCGGACAGTAGAGATGATATACAACGGCTGGTGAATATATGCGGAAAGGAAGGCGAGGCTCTAGGACTAGGATTTAGTGTAACAAAATGCGGATTGATGGTATTCAATGGTCCAAACGACCAGGCGGTATCCATACAGGGCCAAGAAATACCGAGAGTAAGCGAATACACGTACCTTGGCGCATGGGTAATTGAGGGTGATAGATACATGGAGGTACACGAAAAAGCCTTGGCAGCAAAGGGAAAGAGGAACGCAGCAATAATGAAGCACAGAGCGTTATGGGGATACAATAGGTACGAGGTGCTTAGGGGTCTGTGGAAAGGGGTAATGGTACGGGGGCTTACATTTGGGAACTCAGTGGTGCGCATGAGGCCAGAGATACAATCAGGAATGGATGTGAATCAAAGAACTGTGGGACGCCTCGCGTTGGGTGCTCACGGGAAAACGACAAACGAGGCTGTAAATGGCGATATGGGATGGGCAAGTTTTGAGGCAAGGGAAGCGCAGAGCAAAATAAGGTTTGAAGAGAGGCTAAGGAATATGAAAGAGAGTAGGTGGGCAGTGAAGGTGTTCCGCTATTTATATAGAAAGAGCGTTGACACGCAGTGGAGAAAGAGAACTAGGAGGCTCACCAGTAAAGATACGGCTCTAAGAGAATTGACAACCAAGAGCGTAAAGGGAAAAGTCAGAGAGGCGGAGAAGATTTACTTGAGGGCAGCGATGGAAAAAAACCGACTCTGAATAACTACCGAGAGGGCAAAAACGAAATAAAGAGGGAGGCATTTTATGATAATTCAAGAGGAAGCGCTTTACTGTTTGAAGCGAGATCGGGCTGCCTTAGAACGCGTATTTATAAAGCGAAATTCAGTAAAGAAGAAACATGCACATGCTGTGAGGAAGACAGGGAAACGACGGAGCATGTTCTGATTGAATGCGGAAATATCCACCCAGGTGTACGTTTGGGCACCACCCTACATGAAGCCTTGGGTTTTAGGGCGAACAATGGGAAGCTGAACATAGCCGCGATTGAAATAAGTAAGAGACAGTTACAATACTGGTGGCAGAAAACTAGAGAGAACGGACAAAAATAATTATAGGGAAAAATATTGACTTTCTGCCATAAGGGGCAGGGAACTGGGCTATGAATTTCCGTTTTTCTATAGTATGATCGATTTGATTGAAGTAGATTTAAAAGGCATGAGTATAATTTAAAGAGAGAAAAGAAAGAAAGGTTCTTAAAGGGACAGACAACCACACAAAACTTGAATTGAGATGACCCCGCTGGCAGAAAGATTGTGTGTTGCATTGGCTCAAACGACGCCACTTTTCATCAATAAACACGGATTTATGTTTTTATTTCTTCATGCAAAGTCGTGAAAACTGACGTTTGTTGACTCAAGCGGCAAACATACGAACTAGAGTAAGAGTGCGGTCACGTTACTTTCTACAAATTTACGCAATATTTCATCTGTTTATTAGTATCGGACTGCATGAAATTTTGGTATTATAAGCTTTTTGTCACTTACAATGTGCAGATAACCGTTCGTTTGTAGCGCGCGTTGCTACTGCACGCTTCTGCCATCACGTGCGAAAGCGTGGTTTCGGACCTAGCTGGCCTGGCTTGGCTCGGCTATGGCCAGAGTGGCAGCGCCGGAGCCCGGCCATTCATGAAGTAGGCGCGGACATGCGAAAGAACGCCTTACAAATACAAGATCGACCTGGCAAACAATGCCAGCTCGTCGCACCGTCTTTTTATTTCGAAAAGTAGTTGAACAGGTCAAAGTGTGGGTGGTTAATCACAGCTACGCTCACTCCTGCGAAAGCGGAACGATGTCCGGAAGCGAGGCGGATTATCGGCATCACGATCACTTTTCAACGTTGCTAGAGTGCGCACTCTGCCTCAGAGTTCTTCAATCATACCAGTTACCAAACTCCCCATAGGCCCCATGTATCAAAATCCGGACACGCCGAGTGCCAAAACTGCGGAGGTTAGCAGATTGTCGCGCCATCTGTCGACACAGAAACCAACTAATAAATGCTATGTTGGTGTGTTTTCTGTTATGGAGCGCAGAAAGCTCCGGCGCGTCAATGAAGCGAGCCTTATGTAAACGACGTTGCGCACACAGAAAATCCGTCAATTCGCCGTGACTCTGGCGTCCCTGGCGTCTTCGCCAGAACAAGAAAATTCACTGACCTTGTGCCGTCGCTTCTGCTTCTGCACGAACACTTAGGGTTCACGAAGTGTTTTGTCCGTGCTGACTGCTCTCACGAAAGAAGCAGGGAATCGTCTGTTCGGCTGCCGAGGCCGCTGGTGAAAGAACAAGAAAGCTTTTCGAACAGCGGATGATTTTCGGTGAATAATTATTCTTTTTTTTTTCGTCTGAATGTCGATGTGTCATTGAGAATCCAGCACAAAGCGCGCACCAGTGGTATTCTGTTCACATGACTACAGCATCGATGTCTCAACACAGCAGCAGAAGGCCTTTAAAGGTCCCATGACACCAAAATTTCAAACGCTAGATGCTTGCGTTAATTGGTTTTCCTGCATACGAAGGCAATCTTGACCAAGTATTAGCGGCGAACGTCGCCTCTAAGTAATTTTAATATGGTTTCAAAGTAAGCGGGAATGCTCATCCGAGCTTGCAGCACCTCGCGACATCGCCACTAGTGTGACGTAGTTTGTGGGCCATCTGTGACGTTTCACTTTTGTAAGTTGATATCGTGACGTCACAGAGAGACACGGGCGCGCCGCGCTATGGCCTCCGAGCGTGGCCTCCAAGATCGGCTCTCGCAGCCGATCGCGGAGGCCACGCCAAAAGCCGTATTTTTCTGCTTCCTCTCCGTGTTGGTCGCTCAAGCGTACATTGTACACACGCTATGATGCAAAGCGAGTGCGGCGAGCTGGTCTGGCGCTCGCGCTCTCCGCAACGTCACCGAATCTTGAGCTCAAGTGATCAGTGCATGCGCTCACTTCCGACAGCCGCCGCGCTAGCCTCGCGGCGCTAGTTTCTTGCAGTTTTTGGCGCGCGTTTCGAAGCTTCATTAAAACTGAACAAGATTAACGATGCTGTGACTAATTAGACTTTGCGCTGGAGAATTTGCCACTCCATGCCGTGATTACAAGACACTGTTCTACTCATTAGAACGTAAAAGTCTCCAACAAAAAAATAGCTGTCATGGGCCCTTTAATGCAGAGCGTGTCGTCTGCAAGCGAAAAAGCGTATGGTGCACGTCGACGATCCGAGTGCAGGCGAATTGCAATGTAAGGCGTCTCTATCTCTCGCTGCTTTCTTCTGCCCCTCTTTAGCCGCGTGATAAGAGAGCCATTAACAACTGTTACGGTGCTCCAACGTTTGTGGCCGCCACTTTCATGCAATAAACATCGCCTCCGAGATCCGGTGAGTGTAGCGTTTCCAGTTACGGCTCCCAGATGGGGCGACAGTCTGTTAACCTCCGCCAATTTGGCCGTCGGCTTGTCCAGATTTCGGAACATAGTTTGGCAACTGGTATGATTGAAGAACTTTGCTCTGCCTTTTTTAGAGGCTTCTCAGATCGAAAAATTCCGCGTGCGAAATATCCACGCGCTTTTGGGAGTAACCGCTGCAGGTGAAAACAGTACAAGGGGCGAACTTTCCATTGCCCCATAAAAAGAAGGGTCCTTAAAAATCGGTTGTCAGTCTCTTTAAATTTTCTTACGAGCCTGGTGGCGAACATGTCACCGCCCCGTTACAAGGGGGGCGCTCATAGCATCCGTCCATCCATCCGAAATAGGAGCGCGCGAGGCCTATAACCGCCAGCCACTGTACCTCCGCGAAGCCTCAAATAGTTCCTTCCTTTGAACTTTCCATGTCACCAAAATAAAGCGAGGGTGGCAACAATAATGAATAGGTGCATAATTTTTTTCGTTTTCTTTCGTTTATTAGAGTGGAACATGCTCAGGGTAATTCTTTATTGAGCTCAAATCAAGGGCCTGCAATGCGAAAACCCGGTGCGCTACAAGAGTGCCACCTGAATTTTTCAGCACAGTTCAGTGAAGTTTCAAGCGTAAAGCGAGCTCGCAAGCGAAATTAACTGTGCATGGCCTTTTGCGGATGGAAACGCTCAGACCTGACGCATTTTTGTCCATGCTTCTCGAGCACCTCATGGCTTCGACCAGAGTGCCTCAATACTTAAAGGAGTACTGACACGAATTTTTGAAATTCTCGTATTCTTGCTCTAAGTGAAAGCACTGGCGCGGAGAACCCCAAAAAGAGTATCATGGTGCCTCGCAACGCAATGAATATATTTTTAATACAGCTCCCTTAAGAGCCCACTTTCGGTTTCGATTTCGAGGGGGCGGTTTCCTAGTGACGTGTCAACAGAGTAGGACGTACGTCTAAGTCACGTAGGGACAGCAATTCGGGATAGCGTCGCTGCAACTCTGTCGTTTCTGGTTAGTTACACGTGGGTCACGCAAACAAAGACAATTTCACGGTCGTCCAGCGACTATGACTGCGATTTCAGCGATTTTTGAGAGACCGTGCTCATACGTCATCGCAGTGTCCATTGCGCTGGGGCTGGCTTGCAGTGCTGTTCGACGAAAACTTTAAAACCAAACTAAAATAGTTTGTACGCGTTTCCTGGCTTCCGCATGTGGAGGGCGTTAACAATACATGACTAGAAAACGAAAAATGTATATTTCGCGCAGCCGCAAAATCGTGTCAGTATTCCTTTAAAGGGCAACTTCGGCGATTTTTCAGTGTCCGCTGATCTTAATGAAATTTTCAATATGTATTCTCCCCGGCACTGTAATAATACATGCCATACCAGGTGGTTGCAAGTCATTTAGTTTTCCTGGAAACGAATTTTAAAGTTTCTTAGCGGATTAGCGGATTCTCCTGCGGGCCACCCTGTGTTTTTGACGTCATCACCTTCAACGCTGCCTACCCGTGCCTGCGGGACATCAAAAGCAAAACGGCGGTACTTCAGCGCTCAAATCGTCGCTGTCAAGTTCAGAAAAGCTGGCATAACTCAATACATCGTCGGATGACCTCGCCACTGTCATTTTTCTCCATATTTCTGATGACGAGAAGGCTGTGACGTCATCGCATACGCTGCAAGAAGCGTCTAGCCGTTTCGGTTTGAACACGCCTTTCGGTCGGTTATTTAAAATTATTGGTGCGTTTCTGAGCAAACTGAACCGCCCTGGCTGCTACAGGACTATCAGTACTATTCGAAAACATTGATATCAGAACATGGTGAAAAAACCGCCGGAGTTGCCCTTTAAAGCAGTATTGAGGGGCCCTGCTTATGAAAGTACTCAAGAACAACAGACGCTCGGCAGGCACCGAAGGCATAAACGCGGCGCCATTTTGAAAAAGTCGCAAGGCGCCGATTTTGTTTGCGGCACGCGCGCGTCAACAAGTCCCCACTCACGTTTTGCGGCAGGCAGCGACGTTGCAGCCAAGAACGACCTGACGCCCCGACTTGTGTTGTTCCCTTCGAAAGGTCTCGCGAAAACGTGAGCTCTAATCAGACGATTTCGTCTTTCGTCGACCATGTATGTCTTTCTAGCGCTACGGCTGGTCACGCTATCAAAAAACTGCTACTGCGAGAATACTTCTTGCTCGGCGTCTCGGTACGGGTAGGCTTAACGAAAACTGTATATAGGTCTCGGCATGGCCTCTGAGATTTCACGACGGCCATGTCACTTTCGAATCTCAGAGGCTGTGTATTATGGTTTTATGCTTCAAGGACAAATGGCGCCACGCGTCCGCACCACCGTCGGCACGCCTCCGCGGCTCGCTTCTGATTGGTGCTTGTTTCGCGGCGGCCGCAAAAAAATCAGTGTCGACCCATTCGAGCATCTGCCGCGCGTTGCTGCCGCTTTTCACGTATCTCGCCGCTCGCGGCGTGCCGCGCGCGTTTTTGCTAAAACCCCTTGATGTTGGAAAGTACCGCCACTCTTTGAACTACGCCGCGACACCCTCGCCGGAGCCGTCAACCTCCTCGTTCGCGGAGCCAGTGCATCCGCAACGCTGAGTGGCTGCGGCGCGCAATCAGGTGACCTTGACGTCACGAAAGCGACGCACAACTTGTTTTCGCGCGCTTCTAGTTTCCCTCGCCCGCCATGCGCCTGCCCAGCGGTGGTCGCCCTGCGGCTCCTAACGTGCGTTTCGCGAGTGTTTCCTCCCTTCTGTGGTGGTGTGAACTTCGTTTGCTGTGGAAATCTCTTGCTTCCATTCGTTTCAATGCAGCAGTAAGCCAGAGAAAGGGCTAGCATGATTTTCGATCCTTCGAGGACAACTGAATGTTGTGCGCAGGAAGCAGTAGCTTCAAAACGTCGGGGAAAAGCATGTCCCCCTTCTAAGCACACAGTTCCGTGCGAGTTTACTGTTACAGTTTTCCTTAGGACGTTGGTGAAGTTGCATGGATATTTCAATGTACCTTGCATACCCGGACTCTTCGTTCAGTACAGTAGAGAACGCCTATATGTTTTGTTGACTTCGTGCATTGGACAGTGTTCTCGTGCATACGCTAGTTTTCAAATGATCTAATTCATAAGTTAAGTGCCTGTAACTCCTGCTTTCTAATTGTGCGCGTCTGTGCCTGTGTATATGTATGTGTGAGCTTGCGATAGCGTGTGTGAACGCGTCTGTATGTGTGCGCGTGTTCGCGCACGTCTTGTGTGCATGTATATCTGCGTGTGTTTGTGTGTACATGTTCGCATATATGTGTCCGTGTGTGCGCGTTCACGCGTGTATAATGTATGTATGCGCGTATGTATGTGTGTATGTATGTGCGTGCTTTTATTGTGTGTCTGCGTATGTATGTATGTGTGTATGTATGTATGTATGTATGTATGTATGTATGTATGTATGTATGTATGTATGTATGTATGTATGTATGTATTTGCGCGTGGTGGTATCCGTGCACGTGCGTATGTATGTATCCATGTGCGAGCGCGTGTATGTATGTGCTTGTCGCACGTGTGTTGATATATGCGTGTGCATGTATCTATGCGCGTGTGGTCGTACGTGCATGTGTCGTACGTGTCCGCGTGTGCGCGTACTATGCGCGTGTGGTCGTATGTGCTCGCGCGCGTATTTTTGCGTGTGTTCGCACGTGTACGTGTTTATGGGCGCGTGTCCGTGTTCGTCCGTGTGTATGCATTTGCGTTTGTGCACCGTGTGCATGTGCGAGTACGTGTGCGCATGTGGTCGCATGCGCGTGTGTGTATTTTTGAGTGTGTGTCTGCGTATGTGTGTACGTGCACCCGTGCGTTCGTATGCGCGCGTTCGTACAATCGTTCGCGAATGTTTGTGTGCGCGTGTTCCAGCGCATGTATGTATATGTATGTGCGTGCGTGCTGCGCTTGCATTTAACCACGACAAAGCATAGGCACGTGCGTTCTTTATAGGCTCTTTCGAAAACACAGCATGTGTTTTGCACAGTGGCATTGATAGAAAGGCATTCCGCCCGCCTGTGCCGGGAAATTCACTTTAAATAAACTATTTGTTCTTCGTTAGATATTTATTTAATCTATTCAGTAACCACTTACATGCAACACATTCTCCTGCCTATTCTAAGCTGCTTGCATTGTATTCGTCACCGTAAGGCGAGCCCAACGGACGACGGCGAGGCAAACCGCGCAGCCACTGGCAGGTACTCATTTTTTTCGGTGCGCTCTCGCTTGTTTTAACCGAAGCGTCCCGAAATAAAAAAACAAAACATCTGTCATGAAGTTATACTAGAAGCATATACTATAATCACGCCAGTTTCACAAGGGATAAATTCCTATTTGGCGCTTGAAAGGGCCGAATAAACAAGCGCGCACACTATCTCTCAGTGCGGTTGGAACGCGCCACTGGAGGGTTCAGCTAAAGTCCCTAGATTTTTCCTTCTTTTTAAGTAGCGGCAACTTTTGATGTGCCGCTGGCGAATCTCATTGGCCAACGCTCGTATCCGGTTGACGGCGGCTTCCGGTCGCCATGTTATTCCTACTCCCCGACGACGCCGTGAGCCCGTGAAGGCTAGCATCTGCATTCACTCGAAAGCAGTCGCGAGTAGTTAGTTGAGTGTTTCGTGCGCATCTGCCTTCTTCTGCTTGTGCGAAGTGTTTCGTGCAGTCGACGGCCCGTGAGCATTCTCGACAATGCCGGCGTGTAGCGCCTTGAGGTGCCCCGTCCAGTCGAGAAACGGGTTGGGGCTTTTTTCTGTGCCCCTCGGAAAGCACGACAAAACAAGACGTGGAATGTGGCTGCACAAAATAGGCAGAAAGAATTTCAAGCCCACGAAGTCCAGCAAGCTGTGCATTTTCCTTGTGCACAGAATCGTGAAAAATGCTAGTAGATTTATTCTCATTTCTTTTTAACCTGGTGAGGCGCATGAGAGCACCCCACGTTTTCGGCAGAAGTCCGAGTAAGCGCTTCTATCTTGACGATTTCATGATTTTTTAATTACGCACATCTGTCCGCCCGCTTTTTAGCACATACTGTAGCACATACTGTATTTACGCGAACCATAGTCTACGTTTACAGTGCGTATTTTTCTACGTTCACAACTCGCGCGTACTCGACTCATGCCGCGGTGCCAGCGTGTTGGTAGGAGCTCAAGGGGAGAAATAAAAATTATTGTACCTTGATTTATGCACATACATCCGGATGATCCCTTGTGGCCTGATTTAATACACCCCTGTTCTCTACCTATTACCGCATAAAAGCGCGTGCGTCGCTTTGGATTATATTGCTCAGTCGCATAGTCTCCTTGCTTCCTGGTACTTCGCGGCTGGTTTAACATAAAAACACACCCGCATCTAGTGACCTTACGCTTTTTCGCACACTTTACCCGTTCTAAAGGATTGCATCGGGTTACTGCAAGCATTTGCTTAAAGGGACCGACAACGGATTTTTAAGGACCCTTCTTTTTATGTCGCAATGGAAAGCTCGCCCCCTGTACTGTTTTCACTTGCAGCGGTTACTTCCAAAAGCGCGTGGATATTTCGCACGCGGAATTTTTCGATCTGAGAAGCCTCTAAAAAAGGCAGAGTGCGCACTCTAGCAACGTTGAAAAGTGATCGCGATGTCGATAATCCGCCTCGCTTCCGGACATCGTTCCACTTTCGCAGGAGGGAGCGTAGCTGTGATTAACCACCCACACTTTTACCTGTTCAATTACTTTTCGAAATAAAAACAAGGTGCGACGAGCTGGCATTGTTTGCCAGGCCGATCTTGTATTTGTAAGGCGTTCTTTCGCATGTCCGCGCCTACTTCATGAATGGCAGTGCTCCGGCGCTGCCACTCTGGCCATAGCCGAGCCAAGCCAGGCCAGCTAGACCCGAAACCACGCTTTCGCACGTGACTGCAGAAGCGTGCAGTAGCAACGTGGGCTACATACGAAGGCTTATCTACACATTGTAAGTGACAAAAAGCTTATAATATCAAAAGTTTCATGCGGCCCAATGCAAATAAACAGACAAAATATTGCGTAAGTTTGTTGAAGGCCACGTGACCGCACTCTAACTCTAGTTCGTATGTTTGCCGCTTGAGTTACCAAACGTCAGTTTTCGCGACTTTGCATGAAGAAATAAAAACATAAACCCGTGTTTATTGAGGAAAAGGGGCGTCGTTTGAGCCAATGCAACACACAATCTTTCCGCCACTGGGGTCATCTCAATTCAAGTTTTGGGCGGTTGTCTGTCCCTTTAAGAAATAAGCATGGCGTGATATGATCCGGAATAGCGAGGGTCTTCTCTCGTGTCCTATGGGGACATGACGTGAAAGAAATTATATAATAGCAAAAAAGCTGCTCGCTTTGTGGTTCTGTGAATTTCTTTTTTATATAGAGGCGTCGCCTAAACGTTTGTAGCTGTTTATATATTGGAAACCACAAGTAGGAGAAAGTTACCCACTTTGTGTCACGAATGTGTTGTTTGTACTTCTAATATTCTGCACGCTGTCAAAAACATCGACTTGTGCTCTGACAGTGCAGGACCAGTTTGAGCCTGCCATCTGAAAGAACTTCGGCATAAAGAAATTGAAATCCTCAGCTGTGCCGTCCATATTTTCCCACCGACTAGAGAAGCGCCCTAGAAAAGCATCACACCCACGAGGCGCTGGTATAGCGAATAAACTTTCATCAATGCCGAAGCGTTTGGTTGCTTTGTTGTGTTACTCCAGCATCACTGATGCCAGTGGATGGATGGATGGAAGAAGAAACTTGAATGAGGTTCGGTCAGCGTCATAACTATATTTGCTCCGTACGTGTTTAAAAAATTGGATTCGGTAAAATATTAATGACAGAAGTTAAGCGATTATACAAAATTATTTGTGTGATTGGAAAATCATGTCACCTGCAATGTCCATTGAATGCTCGTAAAGGCCTGTTTTACTTGTTACCAATTCCGTGGCGCCCACTTCCATGTAAAAATAATAGTAGCATTATAAGATGCGTGCAGTTCAGTACGATAACCTCGCCATCAACACTAGATTAGAAAAGAAATAGGTTTGAAAGTGGGACTCGTTTATGGTACAGCTCATAAAAATTCAGAACACTGGTTAGTCCAATAGCAATAAGATATTAGGATGTCTAACTGAAGAAAATATATAAGCACAACAATTTGTATAAGAAATCAAACATCATTCAAAGAAAACTGATTAAGCAAAAGAAACAATATATAAAAGATTTCATTAGGATTTAAAATGAGTTAGTGCATAAATATGTGCATGATAACACATACAGTAGTGTACTGATTATAGCACTGTTTTTTTCACTATGTAAATCATGATATATATATATATATATATATATATATATATATATATATATATATATATATATATATATATATATATATATATAAATCATGATATAGAGTATAAGCGAAACATCAGATATTTGCGTAAGACTTGTGCACGGACCAAGCGTGACAAGCTTTTCGCATCTTTTATCTGACTGAAAGCAGCCGAAATTCGCGCGGAAAAACGACTATATTAGTCTAAACATTTCTGAGCCGCAAAAGATTTATAAGGAAAAAGCATGTGCTTACCTAATTAGCATATTTCGCATAGCATAATTAGCATAGTTTTTGCAGCCCGGTTTTAGTGCAATGAGGCTGGGGACGCCGGAAAAAATGAGTTGAAAACGGACACCGTTGATCACTAGAGCTCATAAATACGGCGAGAAATTTTGTGTTGGGCCTCCACAATGCAGTTATAACCTAGTCTTGCTTTGTATTAGATCGTGTTTCCCCATACCTGAAACTTAATACTTGACTCGTGCTGCGCAGCAGCGACCGTTTACGCCCGGAAGCTATCTAGGTGGGTACTGCGCTCCGGGGAGAAAAGAAGAACATGGCGGCCGGCGCGCGCTGCGTGTGAAAGGGTGCCGGGAGAGGAGGTAGTTGTCGCTACGAGAAACGCGATCTAGGGACTTTAGGTTCAGCGTGCCGTGCGCACCGCTCCGGCTGGCTCTGGCGCGGGGAGGGAAGAAATCCGAGGAGGATTGAGGAGGAAAGCGCGCGTGTGGAGGAGAGTGTCGTTACTTTCCAACATCAAGGGGCTTTAGTTTTTGCCGCTAGTGGGGACCGGCCTTTATTGGCTGGCGGAGTGACACCGACGCTAGAGTGTACTAGAGTACACTCTACCGACGCGCGTGGTCCATCGGCCCTTGTTGCCAACTGCTCTTTTTTAGGGGCGAAGCTCCTCTTAGTCTAACCTTGTCCTGCGTCAGGCGTCAGGCGTAACCGGCGTGTCGGGAGGCGCGCGCTCGCCCTCGGCGCGTGCCTCCCGGCGCGTGCCTCTCTCTCTCTCTCTCTCCCGGCGCGTGCCTCTCTCTCTCTCACTCTTCCATCTGCTGTCTTGTGTGAGAGAGAGAGAGAGACAGAGAGAGACAGCGAAAGGCGCGCGCCTTGACTATGGAAACGCTCTTTCTTAGATGAACGCTCTACCAGCTCTCAAAGAAGGAGAACGCGCCCTCACCCGCGAGACACAACGTTGGCGCAGGCAGCGTCTCCTAGCGAGTTTCTTGATTGAGAAATGCCGACTGCTCGCGTTAGAGAATGATGATGATGATGATTTGTGGGGTTTAACGTCCCAAAACCAGTTCTGATTACGAGAGACGCCGTAGTGGAGATCTCCGGAAATTTAGACCACCTGGGGTTCTTTAACGTGCACTGACATCGCACAGCACACGGGCCTCAACATTTCGCCTCCATCGAAATGCAGCCGCCGCGGCCGGGATTCGATCCCGCGAGCTTCGGATCAGCAGCCGAGTGCCATAACCACTAGACCACCGTGGCGGGGCCGCGTTAGAGAACCGTTCACCGGGCACCCATATATATATATATATATATATATATATATATATATATATATATATATATAGGCACTGGATCTTGACTTGCAATGAAGTGCCGGTGGGAGATTTCACTTGTGCGCAGTTGAACCATAAGGATTCGTAGCGTGCGCGTTAACAAAATTAATCCGGAACTCGGCACGATCTACGATGAACCTCCGAGATTCGCCCACTCATCATCATTCACTCCGTGCATATGCTGCAATTTTTTTAAGTTGTCACCCTACTGGAGCCAACATTTGCACAAGTGGACTTGTCTTCGGCAGGACGGCAACTGAATATTGCCATTCTCTGTTCACTTCTTACCATTCGTAGATCCGCCACAAACCTTTCCATGTTTTCACATTTAAATTAAAAAGAAGAAACACAATTTTGGGCTATTTTACAACGCATTATTTTACTGAAAAAAAAATCCTCAGCTTGTACGTCCATACAGACTTTCTCACGATTACCGGCGTTGATAGTGATTGTTCTATTCTAGCGCTAAAATTGGCGCAAGTGAGTGACAATAACAGCGCCATCTGGCAATGCTGTGGCTGTCAACGATTTTTCTGCTTTCCGTACTGAGCGAAGCGAAGTCTGCCGGTGTGCGTGCGCCGGAGTGGAGTGCCATAGAGAAAAGGAGTGTGCTGTGTAGCCGTAGAGGCGAGAATCTGAGAAGCGGGCGTCGTAATTGCTATGTTCTATATTCTGCTGCCTCTGTACCGCTGATAACCGCTAGACGCTCGCCATGGTCGGTTTCGTCGCTTGTGGGCCCAACGAAGCTTTGGTCGTGTCCGGTAAGTTTCCTGTTTGGCTCTTTCCCTGCTTTGACGCCCCGCCCCTTCACGAGGTATTTCCCGCAAAACATCAACAATAGGCCTAGTCTGTGAGCTCGGTTGTCATTGCTGGGTTTTTCAATCGTCGCAAAGGCAACCGCAATGAAGCATCGTTCTGGTCTGGAGTTGTTTTTGTAGCGCTGGAAAATTGATAAACGCGCAAACACTGTAAGAGCAGAGCGAAAGACATGCGAGAAAGTGTCTGTATTGCTGCGTACTTGTGTCGCGGAAGCTGACGCTCTTTTCTCTGTGAGCGCGCGAGTTTTGCCGCAGAAATTTTCGTTATGATGCATGTGGTGCATGCTTGCTGTGGCTGGATTGTTCTATAACTGGTACCGTTGCAGATGTTCTCCAGGAGCTGCAGCTTATCATCCTGCTTATTTCAAAGTTCAATCTCTGCGAAGTACAGCGGACTGGAGCTGTACCTGACGAACGGTTGATATGCATACGTTGCATACCCACGTACCCTGAACGTGCTAGTACGTAAGATGTTGTAAATAAATTTCCTGAAGCGTACGTTTGCTTGGGTAAGTGTAGCTCGATGTTAGGAGTGCGAGACGTTTAGCAACAGAATAAATACAGAAGATGACACTTTCGTCGTATAAATGGGTTTAGTTACCACCGGTATAGCACATAGCGGTTTATGTCATATACAAATGGCTATTGGTCAATATGTAAAGTGAAGCAATTTGTTTCTCTGTCAGGCTAAGTAAAATAAAAAAGTGTTTACTGCTGTAGCTGCGTGTTGTGCTTAGATGTGCAAAGTACCAGATATGCATACTGCAGTCACCATTCGTCTACATTAGTGTTGTCTCATTTCAAGAAAACTTGCTGAATTGCATGTGCAGAGTGACCGCACTATATTTTTACTGTTGGCTACCACAGCAACTTTCCTGATAAAAAAATGAGCAGGTTATGCTGCACGCCACGGCAGCTGACAATTCCACCAATTTTTATCGAGTGGGGAAAGTTGCATAAACAGTCACATGAGGAAATGGTCATAAAAATGTGCATAAGAACAGTAACTTCATTTTACAGCTCAATAACCGAAATAAATACTTTTTTTTTTTTGGCTGAGCACCAGAGAAGCTATGCATTTCTTAACAAAAAGGAAAAAAATCTGAAAACCCGCCATGGTAGCTTAGTGGCTAGGTGCTGCCATTCAATGTCGCAGGATTGAATACCAGTAATATTGGCCGCATTTCGCTGGGGTTGGAACGCAAACAATATCCGTTAACTTAGCTTTAGGTGCACATTAGAGAACCCCAGATGGCCAAAATTACCCAAAAGCCCTTTACTACATGGTATGCCTCATAACCATAGCTGGTTTTGACATGTAAAACTCAGTCAATTATAATGAACAAAAAACTGAAATCAGACACATGCCCCTAAAGCCACCTTTTTCACTACATGCTGTCGGGGATGAAAGCTGACATGTTTGCAGCAAGGAATCATTTTCTCATTGCTAGTCCATGTGGGACGAAATTGTTGGTGCAACTCACTGGTTGGCTCTCAATACCGTACCTTCTGTGCAGCTAGCATGTATGCTTCATTCACAAAGATATGCTTGAGATTACCGTAATTCAAGTACATGGTGTCGTTTCATTATTTTTTTATGTAGTAGGACTTGTCAGCTAAAAAATTTCAGGCGTTGGCTGAAGCATGTGAAACATCCTGTATTTACAGGCCCTCATTTCTTTCTAAAAGAAGCCACAGAGGTAAACGGCCACTTCTCTCACATAGCATCGCAGTAGGTTATGTGCTGGACTTGGGATCCTGCTTACAAAGCTCAATGGTTGACACAGTGCACTGGGCAGTCCCAGCTCTAATCAAGCATGAATTAAAGTCCGCTCTTGTCGTGTGTGCTTGCTTGGTACACATAAACTACCTTTGGTAGTTGGAATTAATCCAGAGCATGCCACTTAAACAAATTGTAGTTTTGCCCTGTAAAAGACCAGACTTTTCTTGGATGTATGAAGGCAGCCTGTTATGTTGTGTATTTCCATTTCGTTGACGGATTGCGGGTGGCGTCTTACTCGGCAGCGATGTACGAACTGCGCCGTTGGGGCGCTCCGGGACCGAGACCTCGTGAAGCTGGCGTCCCCACTGACTGTGTCGACGTGACCGCAGCCGCTACTTCTGCCCGGCTATTTAGGGGCAGATACAACACAGCCGTTGCGCATGACTGACCATTTGTACTGATGGCTAAGGTGATTGTAAATTCTAGTGTATAAAATTGCCAGAGGACTTACTTTACCACTTAACTTACAGTGCTGAACTCTTATTCTCGGGTATTGTAGAAGAGTAATGTTGTGTTTATAAAATAGAGTACAAAACTCTAGTAAAGCAACCCAACTACAGCAAAATGTGCTTTCATGCGAGAAAAACACAATTTTTTGGGGTGTATTCTGGATGAAGCTGTTTGTCCATTGTTGGAACAGAATTAGAGAGCAGAGCAATTCTATTTAAAATGTAATACTGCCATAACTATTCATGATAGGTATAGCGCTTATTGCATAAGACAACTGAATAAGCGACAAAGACAAGCTCTAACTAAATATTCTTAATATGATGCATGCCATCAAGCGAATACTGCAATCAACTGTCAAGTTGGCACAACATATTTTTCGGCATATGCACAGTGCAAAGGTCATTTGAAATAAGTTGTCACCCCATGGGGGGGGGGGGGGGGCTATGTTTTTGAAATGCAGGAACTGCTGTAGGGCACATGTGACATCAAATGGACTCTAAAGAGAAAAAGGAATTGCTAATGTTTGTAAATTACGTTTTCATAGTGCCACAACCACAACTATTGCCACAAAAAGATGCTTGGTTTGCACTGAAATGAGAAAGAATATACACGAGGTGACACCACCTTTAAGTTCCCACACCAAAACGTGCTACGCCATCATAGATTATAAAGGCATCTGCTAGGACCTGCTTAGTTCTTGCATCAGTAGAAATGGAGCGCATTGCCCCCCAAGGGGGCCAGAAACTTAAAGGGGTGCTGACACAAAAATTTTTTTCTGGTGCTTTGCTGCAACATGTAGCTGGGAACCTGTTAGTCCTAACATGGCACATCAATTGCTCCAGCGTGCGACAGATAATTATTTACAGCTCATTTTTTACCGTCTAGTTCCAGTTCTCATTTTAGAGAGCTCCAAAAATAACAAGCTGCCAGGTGCAACTGGTGCCACCTAGCATTTGCAATGGGGTAGACAAATTTAACACTTGAGCGCACAATCTGCAATGCATGCTTGTTTTCTTTCGCCTGTCGCACGTCCTGCACATTGTCATCGTTGCTGTTATAGTCATCGGGTGGCAACTATTTTCTTGAGGCCTGGTATCGCTGGGAGTCTACTACCGCAGGTGCAGCAAACAGGCAATGGTGGCTAAGACATCACCATTGCTAGTGCCACTGCTCGTAGCTCAGCTGCCGTGGCGTCATTGCGGCATTTGGGGGTCCCCTGAGGGTAACGTTTGTTGTTGATGTTGTAAGGTGTGGCATGCAGTGCCCGATTGAGCTTGTGAACTTCAGCAATCATTTAAATTTCTGAGCTGTGTTTGCTGTTGAGGTTTGGTAGATGAGATCTGCATGTCCACGAAAATCAATCCTGCAGGCTATCCTAACAGCGAAATTTTGGTGTCAGTGCCCCGTTAATGTACCCAGCTTCACGAATTTTGTTGAGCCACAGTGTCCAAAACATGAAAAGTACTTTGAAAACTATGACACGATTCTGACTTAGGTGAGATCTTTCTGTACGAAATCTAAAATTGAATCTTTGACCTTCATTTTTCTCCTCTGTTAGTTAATAAGCTTGTGATGGTGAAATATTAAAGAATAAATTTCAATTTTCAAATAATTTATCAACCTAAACTGATCGTTTGTTTCACTGTAGGTTAGCACTTATTTTTCTGTTATTGTTATTTTGGCTCTTATTAGTAGTCACATCAGTTAGCCCAATCTGGCCCTCTTGGGCATTGTAACCAATGCGACAAGGGAGCCTTATGTTTATACCAACTGGCAAGGAATGAAAAATCAGGTGCTGTAGCTCAATCTTAGCAATTGTGATTACAAGGTCATGTGAAGTGCAGTGATAGGGGAGTACTGTGACCTCAGCACCTCCCTTCTGGCTGCACCCTTGAATTTTTTGGTAGTCATAATGTAGCAGTGTCACCATGTATACGTATATGTTTTTTGGGATTTATGTATGCATTTTCAGGCAGATGTGTTTTTTGTTGTTGTTGTTGGGCTTTTTAATCTGGCTGAAAGTTAATTTGGGACCCTAGTAAATGGCATATTACTTTTATGAACAGCCACTCAATGTGCACTGATGGACGCAAGCCTCTCCTAATGACCTTCAGTTACCCCTGTCTTGTGCCAGCTGACACCATCTTGTGCCTGTTAATTCCGCAGTTTCGTCCCGTTACCTTATTGTCCATCCCCACTTACCCTTTTTTACTCTGGCACGCATTATGTAGGAATAGTAGATTAATGGTTATTGCCTCCACACATTGGCCGGCCCAACTACATTTCTTTCTGTTAAAGTGGTCCTGAACCACCCCCCGGGCTTGGTGGAAAAACATATTCTACGGCTTGCCTACGCCGTAATGAACATCTCAGCCAAATGCTGTAGTCATCCGCGAAGCGTAGCGTTTACAAGCGGAGCACAAAGCTTCCACTTCCTCAGGAGCCCTCAACTCAAAAAGCGGCTTCCCCTCACGCTCCTTGTATATGCTCTGTTTCGTCATAGAGCATTTACAAGGAGCGTCGCTGCTATTGGCCGATGGCAGACACGCCAGCCGTGCCTGTGTGCGGGCCCTTCGCAGCGCGGGTTTTTTAAAACCGTAAGCGCGTGCGTGCCGTGCGTGCCGTGCGCTCGCTTTTCCTTGCGTTGTGAGCCCCTATATAGGCAAAATAGTTGCTGGAAATATGTAAAAATATATTTGTTAATGCGCAAGTCTCATAGATGCCATTGGAAGGCGTCCGTAAGCTACCTCGGTGTGGACGCGAACGGTGTGGTGCAAAAGTCACCATAAATATAGCTTTCCAAGAAGCCAACAAATGCATGCCAGCAGCCTGTAATAAATTGCAAATTATTCCCAAACTTTAATTAACAATTCATCAGTGATTGTAGATGGGTTCATTCCCTATGGTACCCCGATGCGCCACCTTCTAGTACTCATACTCAGTAACACGGCTGGAGTCAAACCCAAAATATTTCTTTTATAAGGTGGATTAAATGACTAGGTCTGATTAGGGTATATTTGGGTGGGTTAGAGCTCATTAAGGCGCATTAGGGTGGATTAAGACAGCTTCAGGTGCATTAAGGTGGACTATGGCATATAGAGTGGATGACGCTAGACTTAGATTAGGGCGAATTAAGGATTACAGCAGATTAGGGTGGACTAAGGTAACTTAGTATAGATTAAAATCATTATGTCTGGAATGTTTGGCTTAATTTGGCATAACTTAATAGTCTGAGCATATTGAGACTTGACTTAGCCTTAACTTAATCAGCCAGCACCTAATTAGAGTTACACTAATTAGGTTCGGTCTAATTAACTTAAATCTAATCGCACATGACTTAATAAGCTGGGCTTTACTAGTCATGATATCATTATGCTTGAGTTAATTAGTCCTATCTTAATTATACATGATCTAATTAGTTCAGGCCTTGTTACATTGTGCTTTGATATATTATCTTAATTAGGTATTGCTTGGTGAGTATTACCTTAATTAAGCCTGATTTAATCAGTGTTAGCCTAATTACTCCTGAAATATTTAGTCTCAGCTTAATGAGGCTTGACCATTAAGTCATAGCATAATTTACCTTGGATTAATAAGTGCTAGCTTAGGTTTGACTTAACTAGTAATAACCTAGCTATGCGTGGTTTAATTAGTACTAGTTATTTAAACACGGTCCAAATAGAAGCTTGCTTACACTAAACTTGTTCATATCAGCTAAATTATGCTTCGCATAATTAGTCCTATCCCTATTAGACTTGGTTTAATTAGTATCGTGGCTTAATTAACGGTAAATAATTAGTATCCGCTTAATTAGGCGTCACTTACTTGTCATAGCTCAATTAAGTTTGAATTAGTTCACTTTGACTTGGTTTGACTTAGTTGGATTAGGCCTGTCTGAACTAGGCTTCAATTAATTATTCCTTATTAGGCTCCTTTGAATTAGACTTAGCCTTACCTAACTAGTTTTAGGAATCTTAGTTAGGCTTCATTGAATTAGACTTAGCCTTACCTAACTAGTCCTAGGAAGCTTTGTCTTTACTACAGCGTGGCATTGTTATGCTAGCATTACATAGCTTAGCGGAGTTTTCTGCAAATTTCCCAGTTTCACCAATAGCTCAAACAGTTTCACTGTTAAAACTGATTGGCGTATTCACACATTAAATTTATCCATCCTTCTTTCCACATGTCAACGCACCTTATTCCACATTAATCTGTCGGCAGGGGTTCGAGTTGTGAAGGTCTTCCTTTCGAGTCATAGTAGTCACACTTTCGAGCCCGACAGGATGATTAACCCGTCTACAATCACTAATCAACAATTAACTAACTTGGGGTTATGCATGACAAGGTGGAGCAGCGTTGATAGTTGCGCTGTTTGTCCTGACGCCGTCTTATGCGCAATATCGACGACAAGCAGCGCACTGACAAAGTAAGCGCGCACACCTGCAAGCCTAAACGTGTGTGATGAACGAAAACAAAGCTTCGGAAGATCGAAAGAAAAATGCGGTGATCGCGGGGGCACGCGACCGAGCCCAGGCGCGGAGCGAGCAGGCGGCCACAAGCGCGCTGCAGACAAACAGTCCCCGGTAGTCACGCGCTATTCGTCAGCCACTCTGACACGTCGCTGAAGTCTGGTGACGTAATGCGGTGGGGCGGGGCACCTCCTTCGACACCGCCCTAAGGAGCTCTGTACCCTCTATTCCGCAGAGTTGAGACAGGACTGGAAAGGGAGGTTTTCCGGTCGCAATATCTTCGCTCCTAACAAACCGTTTTGAAAAATTCTTTCGGCTGTGAATTCTGAGAGGCCTTCAATATACACCCAGCCGTTTTCAAAACCAAGCCCGAGTGGTGGTTCAGGACCCCTTTAATGGCAACTAGATCTTCAGCAGCTCTCTTGTCTTCAACCCAAGCCACTTTGTCTGTGTTGCTTTCTAAAATTCTTCATTGTCACTAATTTTGTGTTCCTTAGCTTTGCGAAGCTTCTTCAGTGTAAATATTCGTTTACCAGAGCATGAACTAACAGAGAATAAGGACATAAAGTACAAACCTTTGTTATTTATGCTCGTAAACATAAATTTCATTTAAAACCAACTAGCCCAATGTATTGCTCTTACTACTTTGTTCACTTACACAATATTTAAAGCAAAGCTTTCTATGTCTCACTGATTCATCCCTGAGCCCCAAAAATGCACTACAGGAAAGCTAGCTTACTCAGGGGGAACTATCTGTGCACACAATAGAACAATGGCACATGACATACCTGTTGTGAAATGCTACAGCGTACACTTGCAATTGTACAGATAGGAACAACGGGAACTGCAATGCCATGCTACCCAGACAAACTGTATATCCTCATGTGCAGTTACTTAACACTTTTGGTACCAGGGAAAAACGGGCAGTCTGGAAGAGTGTCACCACAAACATATTTTTGAATGAAATAATTTGAGCATGTTTATGGGGATATTGTATAGTAAAATGCAGCTAATTGGATGTTCTGTAGGCACTGATTCGGTACAAATATTTTGAATGGCGACGTGTTCATCACTCCCTACAGTCGCTGTCTTGCCTGTGGAATTGCGGTTGCTTCCAGCCTTGTACGCTTCCAGGAAAACTATGCAGCAATCATTGGTTTGAATACGACCACTGAGACAATTCTCCTACCTCAAGGATCAGCGCTGACTTGTTATGTAGATACCCAACCAGTCTCTCTGGTTGCTCTTGACGCCTCACAAGCGCGGCCTCAACAAGGCAAATCTATTGATTCATCTGCCCTTGTTTCCGCCATAAGCCCTGACTTAACCGCTCTCCAGCGTGAAGCGTTGCTAAAATTGCTGACGAAGCATCAGGCCTTCGACACCAACACTTCATCACTCGGACCGACCTCCATTGCGTCTCATCGTATCGTCACCGATGGCCGGACTATTGTTCGTCGCCGTCCCTACCGAGTCTCTCCGGCCGAACGCACACTCATCGACAAGAACGTCGCCGATATACGACAACGAAACATCATACGTCCCTCCGCAAGTTCTTGGTCGTCTCCTGTTGTATTAGTACAGAAGAAGGACGGGTTGGTACGATTTTGTGTCGATTACCGCGGGCTCAACAAGATCACCCCCAAGGATGTATATCCCATGCCCCGTACAGATGACGCACTTTATTCTTTGCAAGGCGCGCAATACTTCCCCAGCCTTTGCTCTGGGTATTGGCAAATTCTAATGCACGAAGCGGACAAAGAGAAGACCGCTTTTCCTACTCTGGACGGTCCTTACGAGTTTACCGTAATGCCTTTCGGCTTATGTAATGCTCCCACCACGTTTGAACGGATGATAGACACAGTTCTTCGAGGCCTCAAGTGGAAAACTTTTCTATGCTACCTCGACAACATCGTGGTGTTTTCCTCGACCTTCCTTGATCATCTGTAACTCCTGGACGAAGTGCTCATGTGCCTTTCCAATGCCGGCCTTCAAATAAACACAAAGAAGTGCCACTTCGCTAGCACGACGATCAAAGTTCTGGGTCATCTCGTTGGCAAAGACTGCATCCAACCCGAGCCGGAAAAAATTTCTGCTGTACTGAACTTTCCACGCCCACTTCGTGCAAAAGAACTGCGCAGCTTCTTTGGCCTCGCATCATATTTTCGACGTTTCATCCGGAATTTCGCCAGCATTGCCTCGCTCCTCCACAAACTTCTGTCTAGTACCTCTTCCTTCGATTGGAACGAACAATGCGAAGCCTCGTTCGAAGAACTCAAGCGCGCACCCACCTCGCCACCCGTTCTTCGTCACTTCGACGACAAGGCGCCCACATTGTTGCACACTGATGCCAGTGGTCAAGGAATTGGTGCCGTACTGCTGCAACGTGACCGCGAATCTTGTGAGAAGGTTGTTGCACATGCAAGCCACGTTTTGACTTCAGCGGAAAAGAAATACTCCATAACCGAACAAGAATGTTTGGCTGTTGTATGGTCCATACAAAAATTTTGTCCTTACCTCCACGGTCGACATTTCACTGTTGTGACAGACCATCATGCTCTGTGCTGGTTGTCGACACTCAAAAACTTGTCTGGATGCCTTGGCCGTTGGATCCTCCGATTACAAGCCTATGACTTCGATGTCATCTACAAGACTGGAAGGAAGCATCAAGACGCCGACGCTCTTTCACGCTGCCCGTTGGCCACCATCAACGGAGCACATCACATCACCTCATCAAATTGGCCGTGCTGAGGATGCATCGTCGATTAGTACTATCTCTTCCGGTACTCCACCAAAACGCCCTTCAGTGCTTTCTACTCACCAGCATGCAGACTCTTACTGCAATGGCATCATCAGTTGGCTTACAGGTGTTTCATTCCTGCCAAATGCAAGGCTACGAAAACAGCTCAAACTATTCAAGTTCGAAGATGACGTACTCTACCGCTATATTTTTCACCCGGAGGGCCATCGATGGGTTCCTGTTGTACCGTGGTGTCTTTGCGCTGAAGTTTTGCGCTGTTGTACCGTGGTGTCTTTGCGCCGTGGTGTCTTTTCCCTACATCGGGCCACTTGGGTTACCACAAGACCCACGAACGCATACGGAGCCGATTCTTCTGGCCAGGTCTTTCCACGAGCATCGCTAAATACAGTCACTTCTTGTTAATTCGAAGTCGCATAATTCGAACCAACGGATAATTTGAACTGGCCGGTTGGTCCCGCCAATGTTACATGTATTTGAATGGGAAAAACTCTCTTTAATTCGAACCTAAAACATGCGCCACGGTTAATTTGAACAAGATTTCCCGTCCGCTAAGACTACATTTCATGAAAGCCCAAGCCGATTGCCGAAGATTGATGCGTCAGCCACCGTAGCGTCGCAAACCCGTACCCATCTGCTCGCTCTGCGCGCATTGGAAGGCTCCATCAGCTGGCAGAAATCATGCCAGCTGATGCAAGCGCGCCCGGCGCCATCCTTCTCCTCCTGCAACACATGTGAGGAAAGAGAGTAGCTCAGCGACTACGGGACACCAGGCGAGCGAAGCCGTTGCGGCCGTGCCACTGAGCTATGCCACACATGCACAGTGGCATCTCCGCTAACCCGCAAGCACGCTGCAAGGCGAAACCGGTGGCGGCAGCACGGGAGTCACAGTCAGTGTGCATGTTTCTAATGTTAGTATTGTGCGCTTGTACCGCCAATCAAAGGGACCCTCGCTAGTTCGAACTCTGGTTAATTCAAACAGATTTCCTGTCCCCTTGGAGTTCGAATTAACGAGGTTCGACTGTATATTGCCTCGTGCGCGCTTTGCCAACACCGCAAGCGGCCTACTACTGCTCCGGTCGGAACTCTCCAACCACTTCCTTGTCCAGTAGAACCATTTTCCATCGTTGGAATTGACTTTTTCGGACCTCTCCCAACTACTACTATCGGCAACCGATGGATCATCACTGCTGTCGACCATTTGACCCGGTACGCTGAAACAGCCGCAGTCCCCTCAGCCACGGCTTCGGAGGCAGCAAGCTTATTCTTTAAAGCCATTTACCTGCGCCATGGGGCCCCTCGCATACTTTTGAATGACTGAGGCAAGGCATTTATTTCAAGCACACTTCATGAAGTTTTTCAAGCCTCCGACACCGTACATAAAACAACGTCCAGCTACCACCCTGAAACAAATGGTCTAACGGAGCGCTTTCACCGCACCCTGTGCGACATGTTGTCTATGTATATCCAACCTGACCATCGTAACTGGGATGCCATTCTCCCATTTGTCACAATTGCATACGACACCGCTGTTCAACATACTACAGGATACTCTCCGTTTTTCCTGGTATACGGCCATCACCTAACGTCATCACTCGACGTTTCTTTTTTCTCTGGCCCCGTCAACCCTTCACCATTCATTTGCGACCAGTTTGTGTTTCCCCTTGCCCAATGCCGTCAGCGCGCCCGGATGAACGCCGAAGCTAGCCAAGAAGACCGCAAACGTCGCTATGATGCCGCTCACCGTGTCGTTGTCTACCGCCCGGGTGACGATGTACTATTGTGGACTCCCGCACGCACACCTGGTTTATGTAAAAAGCTCGAGTCTGGTTATATTGGCTCCTACAAAGTCATCGAACAGACCTCGCCTGTGAACTACCGAGTTGCACCTGTTCATGCTCCCACTGACCGACGCTTCCGCGGAACATAAATCGTGCATGTTTCCCGCCTTAAACCCTTTCATCTGCATTCCACTGTCTAACTCGCGGCCAGGTTGGCCGCTTCTGTCCACGTGGGAATTAGTGTAGGCACTGATTCGGACTTCGTCTTCATCACCTGTACAAAACCATCATCGGTCATTGTCTCGTGTGTCTTCTTCGTTGGTGCCATCTTGGCTTCCCGGAATAAAGTGTTACCTGAACAGTGGCATTTCAGTTCTTCAACAAACAATAGAAATGTTATGCATCAAGTTTATAGAGGTTATCAGGAAAATGTCATGTTAAAAATTTCGTCAGAAGGCAACATAAATTTTTAAAAAGGCACACTGTACATGTAAAAATGCTCAGTAAAAAAATCCTAAATATACAAAATGATTAATTTGTGGGGTTTAACGTCTCAAAACCTGCTCTGATTATGAGAGACGCCGTAGTGGAGGTCTCCGGAAATTTCGACCACCTGGGGCTCTTTAATGTGCACTGACATCGCACAGTGCACGGGCCTCAACAGCCGCTGCGGGATTCGATCCCGTGACCTTTGGATCTGTAGCAGAGTGCCATAGCCACCAGACCACCGTGGCGGGGCAAAATATACAAAATGTGTCTTGTTTTTTAAATGTGAAAATTTGGCAAGCCTATCTACAACCCTCTTTTTCTGGCTCCTTTTAACACCAGTGCAGTCATCAGCATATTGTTTCCCATATTATTCGTGCCACTGAACAAAACTATTTTGAGACGAGGTGAAGCACAAGTGCACATTGCAATTTTTGCAAAAAAACGTTCATTACTAGTTTAATTTTGTTGTGCTCATAGCAAACCTTGCAGTTCTTTTGCCTTTCTGGTTTGTGGCTATAGAACTTCCAGGCTGATCACCACTTGTATTGCTGTCTGAACTGAAATCTAAGCTTCCAAAGTTGTCCTTGGACTCCTCACTATTCTAGTGGAAATGAGGTGGTGCAGTACGAATCACCATTTTCAGCGTGAACTGCACAGGAACACAGTGGAATTGTGAGATCCTCGTTGTTTTATATGCACAGCGGGACATAAACTTGGTGCTACTTTCGCCTGTACACGCCGCGACCACATCCGAGAAAATCTGCTGGTGCGCAACACCACCGCTTGGGGAAGGGGGGGGAGGGGCACTACACAATTGACAGTTGTGTACAAACTACCGCACAGATAGCGCTACATAAAACAGCTAATGAAAATTGGAGCTCGACAGCACGTTGAAACCATCTATCACATATGATTGATAGCCCACTGGACTGGTTCTGAAAGTGTTAACATCTACATGGTGAAAGAGCATGGCAAATGCATTAAAGCGTTTCTTGATAGATCACTACTTATTGAAACTGAAGATTCCAAAGATTACTGCATTCATCTCATGTTTGCAAGCAGGCTGTGTCACGTTATGATGGCAGAGCCTCTGGCCTTCTGTGGCAGTACTGTGCAAGTGTAAAGTTGTCCATGAATGTGTGTGTGCATGCAATCAGCAGCTACATGATCTAAAATAAAGGCCATGCAGCATAATGAAATATCAACTTTAGCATTAAAAAAATACAATCCTAAACAAGCAGTATATCTGCATTGTGTTGGCTCGCTAAGCATTTCTTGGATTTGTTGCATGGCCGTTGGCCTTGGACTTCGCTTCAGTTTTCATGAGAGAAAGCTGTGCATTCAACCATCTTTCTTTAAGAAAGGGGCTTTGATTTTTGTGCTTCATATGTTAGTACACGCACACTGCAACACCGGCACACTTTTTTTAAAAATTGTTAATGTTAACATGCCAGTGATGACATATAAATGCTCTTCATCTCATCTTGTTTAAATTTTCTTCTTATGATTAATGTTCTGTGTAATTGGCTTCCTATCTACTTTCAAACTAAACTGGGTTGTTTAAGGCAATCAGTCATTTGTTGCAATTATTTCGATCTTCATTGCTAAACAGGGCAATGTCATCTTCAGATTTCAGGTTGCTGAGGTGTTCATTACTCACTCATACCTGTTGCTGGTCCTTTCCTGTCTAACAGCTTGATTACTTCTTGTGTGCCATGATTTGAACTGGAGAGACTGTTTCTTTGCCTGACTCCTGCCTTGATGGGTATTTTTCTGTCTCCTCTGAAACTAAGGTGTATCTGAAATATTTACAGATATAGTATGCCAGATATTCGCATGTTTTTACTTCATGACTGCACAAACCGTATCAAGGTATGAGCAAAATCTGAACCTCAGTGAAGTGTGAGCAGCTGTGAACAGGCAGAAGACTTTGGTTCTGCATGCTCGGAGAACAAGCCATCTTTCCTGTTAACGCTTTGATGGAGTGATTTTTCTTGTTCTTGCCTTGGCATTTTGTTTTTCAGTGGCATGGAATATTTTGACAAGGTCATGCTTGCTGTGCTCTTACCCCCAACAGGGTGCTGCCATGCCCACCCGCTGTTGGTTCCTGGAGGCAGGGTCTTCGTTTGGCCCATAATCCAGAGAGTGCAAAAGTGAGTGATGGATGAGACAGTGTGTAGAGGTTCGGCTTGGAAGGCTCTTCATGCGTACTGCTTTCCGCTTGTCTGTGTGTGTCTGTGTACGTGTGTGCATGTGTGCGTGTGCATGCATGCTTGTGTACAGAATCTGAGTCGCCAACGGGGTTGAGGGCACTTTTCTGCCCCTCTCATTCTGTTGTATTGTTCTTGATTTTTTGTAATGTGCAAAGGCTTGTCTTTTACATGAAATGTATGTCAAATGTTTGTGTCCATTGGGCATTGTTAAAAATGTGCAGCAGCTCAATTTAAGAGCTCTAAGATTATTTCATTTATCATTTTGCAGTAAACAGACTGTAGATTCTTGTATTGTTGAGCATGTACACTTAGCCCCATTTCCTAATTGCACCTACCCTGACTTGAATGTACTGGTGTAATAATGAATTTTCTCTTGGCTTAATGACTTAGGCCAAGTCAGGCTTGGACCTGCATTTGTATGGAATAAGTGTATGCATGTACTTTCTACAAGCTGAACTGTAGGGATGTTTAAATGACCACAGACACCAACATTTTTTACTCGATATGTCTGTGTTCAATTCAAATGTCTTGCTATATAGGTACCTCCGGCCTATTATTAGCGGCTAGAATTGCCTTTAAGATGATTTGATGTGGTTTCAGTGTAAGAGGAAGTTCTCAGAGTTTGCAGCATCTTGTACATAGTCATCAATATGGTATAATTAGTAGCTCCTTGGGGTCTCTTTGACATTTTCCCAGCTACAGATAGCCAGACATGTTTTCATGGAGTACAATTGGGTAGTATTTAGGCACCTACCTTGTTTGTTCACCTTGCATTCACTGTTGTTCACTAGTGGCATAGCAAGAAAATTTTACAAGACACTTGTGCCCAGTGTGCCACTCCAGGCTGACACCTCAGCAGCCACATTGTTTCATTTGTTTTTCCCACATGAGAATCTGGTTCAACTAACACATTGCTCAGTGCTGCCCATATTTAAGCTCACGTGATCATATGTCCAATAGGATGCTACAGCGGTGGTCGGACACCACTTTTATGTCATTTTGAGTGCTCATCTTGAAATGCCTTGATTGATCATATCCGGTAATGCTAGCAATAATTTTGCATCATACTGGAGCATTTAAAGTTGCTTTTTATTATCAGACACTTTCAGTAAATCATAAATCACAAACAAAATTTTGGACATCAGTGGTTTTAAGCCTTTGCGGCATATGGGTGTTGCAAAGGTTGAAACGTCAGCTCATTTTTTGCTTGCAGCTATTTTAATTGTACAACACTATTTAGGGCATACCACAAGTCCACATAGCATACTTAAAATACATACTGCATGCCCAGGGCTGCTTATAGAATAATTTTTCTAAGGTCCCTCATCCTGTAAGTGTTTAACTTTACCTGTACTTTCATATACAGTGCAACCCACTTACAACAATATTGAAGTGCCATGAAAATCACATTGTTATAACCGATAATTGTTATAACAGGGTTGCATAAAAAAAAAGCTAAATGAGGGTACCCCAGGCTGGTTTGTGTATGTGTGAGTGGGGGGGGACAATGGCTAAAAGCCTCTTCCCATACTCAGTATGCTTCACAGCATGACAATGAGCGTAAAAATGCCCAAAGATGCCCCTGAACCAACTTTAAGCTGCACACAAAGGACCCCGCTCCCTACCCATCCCTCCCTGCAGCAGTGTTATTTTAATCCCCACCTTTGATTTCATTAGCAGAGAAAATAGTGCTGAGGCCTTTCTGGGAAATATTGAAGTTCCTCAAAAGCAGCTTTGGAACCAGTGTCCTTTGTTACTAACATTTTTTTTCAGGGTAAGCCTCATGTTTAGGAACTGGTTTCCATCATATGACAATGGGGCAGCCTTTTGTAGAGGGGAACAGCAAGTGTGCAGTGGCAAAAGTCCGCTTTCTCTTCAAGGATTTCACAATCAATTACCTCTTGGCACGGATACACAGTACACCCAGCAGCCAGACTTCATTGTTATAACCAACAATAGGGCATGGAAACATTGTTAAAAGAGGGTTGGTTCACCATAGAAAACATACAAAAGTTGATGGTGCAGCAGCTAACCATTGTTATAACCGATATATTGTTATAACCGGTATTGTTATAAGTGGGTTCAACTGTACTGCACCTTAATAGTACTTCTGCATGTCTATAATTTGAATTGTCTATGGTTGTTCCTGATCATTGCAGGATCAGCCTGAACACCATGACTTTGACCATTGAGAGCCCCAAGGTGTACACACAACAGGGTGTTCCTATATCAGTCACTGGCATAGCACAGGTTAGTCTCTTTCGTTTGTTTTCTTAACTACTACTTGACATGATCATTATAGCTGTAAGTTGTCTAGTGAAATCAGGTTTCACAGTGAACTATTGTTAAAATGTCGTGTGTGAATAGTACATGTAGACTTACTTGCAGATTTCTCCATTTGTACTCCTTGGAGGCAAATGGTAAAGGTTAACAGTAACTGAGTGGCCAATGCTTTTTGTGATAGGGTATTTTTGTGCATAGATAGCTAACTAACTTGGTGCATAAACAAGTTAAGCACTCTCGTAGGGTTTTTGCTGTCATAGTACCGAGGCAGTATTATGCATTACTAAAAACATTCTTCACATTTTCACTAAAGCTCCCAGCCCTTTCGTGCTTGTAAAATGTATTTGTGGCTTGCATTATACATCTACATATATGCATTTAATATGATGCAGTACTAATGTATGCAAGTGTGTCTGAAAAGTGTAGTGTAGCTTCAGGTGAGGTTGTTGTTGTTGTTGCCTTTGCATATTCGATTTGAAGTCCTACACTGACATTTCTCTCATTTGTTACAAGCTTTTTTCATCAATAAAGCTAACATACTGTCAGCCATAAAACAGAGCATCTCTGGGAACACAAATCAACCTCCTACATTTTCTGTCATGCAGGATGTCTACATTTGCTTATACTGTTACTTGCCCACTATTGATTGGTTGCTGGTTGCCAACATAATTAAAGGAGCCCCAGAACAAAATTTTACCTGCTGAATTTTGCATTACAATGTGTTTCTTGTGCTGTCCTGAGAATGCAGCAAGAATTTTGAATATTTACATGAGCAAACAAGCATACCTGCCAACTCTCCCAATTGGGCTGGGAGATTCTCGAAGCCACAAATCTCCCGATAAATAGCGAAAAACAGCCCTACCTCCACAGCGAAAAGAAAACAGGGCTGGGGTTTTAAAGAAGTTGGCCTTCAGGAGCCCAACGGCTGCCGCGGGATGCTTCCTTCTACCCAGTGGTGTAAAGGTGGGGGAGGTCGTCACATTTATTAGGGTCCTATGTCATTTACAGTTATTTGCAGTTTGGCATTTTATCTTGATGAGAAACTTGCAATATCATTACAATTCAGCGCACATTAGGTTAGCTTCACTGCCATACAAGAGCATTATGCGGTGAAGCATGGTAAGTGTTGAAAGGGTCCACTGTAGCTTGCACGGGTCATAGCACATTTTACCTTGTGTGTGCGTATGAATAATTACACAGGCATGCTCCAATTTCAAGCACTGGTATGTCTAAAAGTGTTACTGGCAATAATTCGGAGCTTTGTAGATGTTACTGCGGCCCCAGGAGGCAATATATGGTGGGAGATGGCTGCGTCTCAATCCGCAAGCCTCAGTCTCCATCAGCCAGCAAGTCCAGGACCATTGCGCCCAGCAGCACCCGCCGGTATCTAGCCGAGCTAAGGCCAAGGCTGTCACTAGCCAGCAGCCCAGGTGGCTCCTTGTCTCCTTCTCAGCATCCATCTGGTGGTGATCCCCATAATAGATAAACGTGTGGGAGCTTTTTTTTTCCGCATCCCCCCCCCCCCCCCCTTTTCTCAGCATTGCAAAGCTCCTGATTTTCAAGGTCCCTTGGTTGCCATGTATGAAGTTATTCAACTTACAAGTTCATAATTAAAGCAGACAGCAGATATTGGCATGTTTCACTTGTTCAGGGACATGGCATGCCGGGTCCAACAAAAATGTGGCATCATACAGTTCGTGCTACAAGAATGTTCTGCACGCCGTGGCCTTCCTGCGGCAAGCCGCCACCGCAGTTTCAGGGGCGAAGCTCCTCTTGCTTGGGGCCTGTCCCTTGCCCCAGCGTGTATGCCACCACAGCTATGGCCCCGACAGGGGCCATAGCTTGGAAACCGCTTCAGAGCTGTAGAGCCACGGGAAGCGGTGAAAAGCACTCCCAGCAGCTCGTGTGGTGCCGGCTTGCGAGGAATGCGGTGATGCTATAGAATCGCAGCAGGGGAGCGGGCGCGGCGGAACGCGCCGTAGTCAAAGGAGCTCTGAAACTTCGCATCCGCACTCCACAATTGCCTGGGAGAGACTCTCCTCTGCTAGCGAGTTTCTTGATTGAAAAAAAAACGGCTGCTCGCGCTGCACAACCCTTCACCAGCCACCCAATATATATAGGCACTGGATCTTGACCTGCAATGTAATGCCGGTGGACATTGAAGGTGGCCAGAAACTCTTCCAAGGATTCAAAGGGCCTGTCTCTTGTTGTCCAGTGTGTACTCTAGTTCTCGAGGCAACCGCTAGAGGCGCATCGTGCCCGTGTTACGTCCGTGACAACATGGGAAGAGTTTCTGGCCACCTTCAATGTCTGCTCCGACAAAGAATACTTTGCCGTTCTGAAGGCGTGAGTGGACATTTACGGAGCCCACTCACGGGTTCCGTAAATGCCCGTGAGTGGGCATTTATGGAGGATTCACAGTTTACCAGATTACCTCCGGAGCTTCGCCCACTCATCATCATTCACTTCATGGATATGGTGGGATTTTTTTTATGGCACTGACACCACCACCTAGGCTGTTGCAACAAAGATGGAAAACTACAACGATTTCAACAGAAAGCGCAGTTACTTATAGTATGGTGAAAGTTAGTTTCGCAATAGATAAGTTGTTTTGACCTGATGCAAAATTGTAAAGTACATTGTATTGATGGAGGCTGTATGTGCAGGCCATTAGACAGCGCTCTCTGTGACACAGAATGAAATTGTAGCATACAAACCTGCGTTCTTCTCATACCTTGAATGAATATAAACATTTAAATTCATCATATCAAGTACATCACAAGCATGCGCATTATATCCCTTATTCCCAACCAGTCAACATGGCCAGCATAATACTTCATACCTGCATTGGCAGCAGTGTCACTAACAAAATTGACAGTGGCTAGTCTTCAATCGACACTGATTGACCATTGAGTCACTCATCAATTTCATACACGCTAGAGGGGTGCAGCAAGTGTACGCGCAGCAGATGGACGTAATACTCATGGCATTACTGAATGGCAACTGCAGCGCAAGCAAGCGAGCAAGTGCCCACTTCAAACCACTCTGGCACACCTGGTGTTGGAGGTGCCCATTCAGCATGATAAACATGCTTTCTTCTTGAACAGTATGTTCTGCAATTTCTCTTCTTCATAATATTTTCCAGTGAAAATTGACCTGGGAGCCTGAAATGTACCCTTGGAAGGCATCTCTTTTATGGCAGTCCAGACGTAGCAGTGATCAGTCACGGAATCGCATTGTCTCTGAGCGGACTAATTGGACATTCGCGCTATTCACGCACAGGCGACGTCAGTCGCTCCTTGACCCCTTCCAAAGAAAACCAGGAGGAGATCGCTGTCCGAGCTGGGAACCACCAACTTGGTGCTTTCTCAAGGGTGCCTCCGCTCATGTTCTTGGAACACCGTAAACATAGTGCTTTGGTTCTGCATTGCAGGTGCGCACAGTGGGGCACACTGACTCTACACTTTTGTGCTGTCAGCAGCCCCTCGGCCGAGCTAGATTAATGCATAGCGGCTTTGTTATGGCGGGCAAAGTGAGGACCCCCGCTTATCAGGCACTTGCGGCCTGTCAATCAGGCGAGATGAAGGAAGATGCTGACTCGGCAACCACGAGAAAATGTGCGACCATCACTCTCTCCTGTGCACTAATTGCGAGAGGTATACTTGTGGGCGGAGCCAAAAATGCAATGCTGGAGTACTTGTCTATAAACACGCCTGATTCTGCAGGCATCGAATCAGGGGAACAAGAGCGTATTTAAGCGTGGAGTATTGATGGGCACAGGGTTCTAGTCGCTTGACTGACATGGCATAGAAGCTGATCATCACATATCACTTCTAGAAGTTGTTGGTGCGGCTTTGTAACAGCTGGCCACCTAACCTTAGCTATTTCGTCTAGTTGAGATGCATGCGTACTGTCTGCAACATAGGCATTGGGACTTCGTCTCGAGTTAGCTCAACCTGCTCGAGATTGCCTTCAAGGACTAGTTCCCGGGGGCATCAACGCTGCAACTCTGTTGACATTGGAGTTGTGCCAGATCTACGGACTTCTCACACCGAATCGTCGAGGGCCCTTCAACACTGCCGGTCATCACGTATGCCATCACCTGTTTATGCGCCTGAACTTTCTTCCTGAACTTTCATTAGCTTTTGTAAATTAGATTCCTGATATTGTTTGCATTACCCTTCTTGTTGGCTTAAGCTCCTTAGTTGTTTATTTTCTCATGCTAGTATATTATAAAGCTCCTTGATTGCTGTTAAGTGCTTAATTGTTAGTTTGAGTGAAGTGTTGTCTGCTTTTTATTCTTTGTGCTAGCCTATCGCTATAGAGTAAAGCTTATGTTTTCCCTAACATGACTCCGATCCTTTCACTGTGTCTGCTTGCGTACGAAATGACCAAAACTGCTGTCATTCCCTTCGCCGACTTCGCGCTGGTGACGCTTGAGTGACAGCCTTGTAACAGTCACGATAACTTTTTTTTTTTAGTATTGTTAGTTGACTGAAGAGGAGGATGTGAAAGGATAATGAAGCCCCGTGTCCCCCATTAAGCATTTGAAGCTCTTATTGTATGGCCCATCTGGCAACCTCTCTGCCATTTTAAAGGCTTTTGGTAGTATACTATTCGCAATTCCAAATAAACACACACCACCTAGCAGGAACGCCTGGAAACGGGCGATCCAGGATCGGCCCATAACGGCAACTTGTCATCGCATTACTGCACACTAAAAAGCAGCTGTATAGATCTTCAATCATTACCATGCGGCCATACACCATCCCGAAAAACATAAAAGTTGCGTGGAAAGGCTATTGCCATGTTTGGTAAATGTGTGTCATCGCTGCGGAAAGGCCGCAACACATTGATTTCCTAGAGAAGCAGATGTCGTGCTATGATGGGTAGCATGGAGAAGAAACTCGAGCATTGGGCAATAAATTGACGGACACTGTGCTAGTTCGTTCCAACACTTCACTCGCAAGGACTTCTTTCTCCCCGTTGAGTAGAGCATTATTCTGGGGGTTTCAGAAAATGTGTCCATAAATCTTGTGGAAAAGTAGATATTTGTGTACATTTTGTGGAAGTACTTTATTCATGGCAGCATGCACTGAAAAATGGTTAAGTGTGCCTTTTGAACTGTAATTAACAAATTAGATTAATTAACTTTTAAATCAAAACAGTTAGATGCTCAAACCAAATTGACAAGCGAGTCATTTACACAGGGAATCCATATCTGTTGTAATGTGTATTTGCAAAAGGGCAAAGCTGGTAATTTCTACAGATTGCTGAAATCTGGCTAATTGTGCCCTGGAAACTAAAACTGTATGGCAAAAGAGCGCAGTTGCTGCTAGCTTCGGTAGTAGCCTGACCACAACTTCACTTTCGGGCTCTGTGCATGCAACTGACTTCCGTGGCAATAAATCCGTTTCTAAGAAACCCATCTCTCGGAGAGCCCTACCACTGCCTTGTCTACTAGATGCTAGACGCGTCGCGCACTTCCCATTGCAGTTTGTGGTTCCCTCAGTTCAGCCAAAATCCGTGAGGTGGTGCTAGTTACCTCTACACTCCTGGTGGAAGCAGAACATGTTTCTTCAAATTTATTTCTATAGATTAATATTTTGTTTCTTTATTCGAACATCCAAGCAAAAAAATATTATGGAGTCTCTCATTTGCTTGGCAAAAGTTGCACCGCGTGCCGCACCTGGCACCTCTGGGACTTCAACTGGCATTACTGTAGTCTCAGAGGTAATGCTCAACATTGCGCGATACGCGACGCTCGTTGCTTTTCATGGAAACGTAAAGAGGAAGAGGGCATGGAACACTGTGTTCCGGCCAAGCCACTGGCATCTAGTTAAGGAGACATTGGCCCTACTACATGCAAACAGTTTAATTTAACCTCCGGCTCACTTGGAATGTTCCCAATCTTCAAAACATATATGAAGCATCTTGCCAAAAAGGCTGGACATACGCATGTGAAACACAACTATATATAAGTTGTTTCATCATTGAAATCATTCAGACCAGTTTAATGAGGCAATCGGCAGCACATGCGTTTTTGTCTTCAACAAAACACCACAATAGACCTTTTTCAAGCACCGCAGCGCCACCCGTGGGCGCGCAAGTGCTTCTGGGAAATGTGTGTACATCCAGCCGCCCAGCAGAGCGAAGCCCAGCCTTTCCAAGCGCATCTTTCACTCCGAGTGGGAGCGAGGCTAAACGCATTTTTTGTGTGTTTTTGTAAGCAGGCGCACAGCTGCACGAGACAATGAAAAAGGAGGGGAGCAAGGGGGTCATTCGTGGGGGTCGGACTGGACGTACGGGGTGTGCGCTGGCATGTCTCGTCAACGTAGTTTCCCGGAGTCTCTGCAGTGTATATACGTGCGTTTGCGAGTGACCACGTGCTTGTATCTCCACTCCGCGTGTGCGGAGAACACCGAGGTGTGGACGCTGTATTCCTGTGTACGTGTTTGTGTCGGCATTGCAGTGTGGTCCTACGCAGGCAACTGCAAAATAGCGATGTGTTTGCGACGACGAAGTAGACCAACGGGCAGTGTGTGCTAAACGAACGAACTGTGCACAGTGTGTGAACGAAGTCTGTTGTGGATATCTCTTTCTAGGTACTGTAATTCACTGTTTTCTAATTAAACAGGTATGGTTTTCCATTTAGCGCGTGGTTATTCCGGCTCATTTTGGTACCCCTTCGTGCTTGGTGCGTGTACTTTTGAATGCGGAGCATTTCTTTTCTGTCCTGCTGGGCTCTGTTCCCGCTACTCGCTACTGTCGCTTGATTCCCTTTTCAATAAAACTTCACTTTAGTAAAACCACATTTTGTTGACAGTGGTCCTTGATGTATGCTAGCTCCGCCGACGTGCCATGTCCAGCTGTGTCGGTGAAATAGCGCACATGCGATCGCGTACACTTGCCTTCGATGCTCTGTAATCTTAACTGCTGCACGAAGAAGAGAAGATTTGCGAGCGCCTAGATGTTCACACGGACTGCTGTGTGTGTGAACATGTGTGTGATCTCGTTTTTCTGAAATGCTATGCGTTAACTATCCTGTTGCATGAACATTTTTATTGCAGTACTGAGACTGAGTGTGTGAATTTTAGTTTTTGTGTTTATTTGTCGAGTTTTGTGATTGTTGACATTACGATCACAGCTGTCATGTAAGTGACAAATGTCATTGCTGCAGCTCACGTGATGCAGTTGATCACTTATTCTGAAGATGCTGCCCTGAAAATGTTCGAGAGCAAAGCAGAGTATAGCCACGTTGAGTGTGCGCCTGTTTTGTGTACGTATACATCGTTTTCAGACGCGCAAATGTAAATGTTACGCACATTTCACGATGCGGATGAACAGGCTACGTCGACAGACTGCATTCACCAAACTCGGATTCGATTCTCATCGTGTCGTAGCTTCGATCCCACAGCTGCCACTGCGTCGGGCGCTTGCTTAAACTGAGCTTGCCTCCGCCGATGTACACACATTTCCCATACTGCACTACGCGCTCGCAGTGGCTTCTGGGATAGCTTGAAAAAGGTCTATTTAATGCTGCAATCCAGAAATGTTAGCACAGCACTAAGCGAAAGTACTGCCGTGACCCTGAATATCATAGGCATCTTTGTTTATGTGAGCAGGTTGTCATGCCTTGATTTTGTACGATTTTAAACTGAATTTCTTTTGTTTTTTGTGGAATACGTTTTTTTTTTTTTATGCATTTATCAGAGGTAGTAACGAGCAAGGAGTTCAGTGAACATAACATACATCGGCGTCGCCTCCTCAATCTGGCTGGCAACTGAAGTTTGGGGGACAAGCTGTGACGTCATAATTGGTGCAGTAGCTTCACTTGTCATATAACAGTGCGTTGGGTGTGCATTTCTTTCTGCTTTGCGTGTTACGTACGAGTGCTGGGAAGATGGCCTCACAGCCATGGCATAAAGGTGTGGTCGCCTGTTTTCTGGTTAAAAAAAAAAATACACCTGACATAAGTGGAATTTAAATTGAAGTGTAGATATAACGAAGTAAATTGCTAATTTTACTGGCTTCATTGTATTGAGGTTTAATTGCAGCAAGCAGGAATACTGTATCGAATTATTGCCTATGTCTAGCTCTTTCATTATTACCTAAAAAATTTCATGCATTCTAATTTCCTATATGTAAAACATGGTATACATGCTTCTGAGTGGTTTAGCTTGCGTGAGTGCACTGTATAGTGTTGGCCCTGTGGTAGTCAGACGTGCTGCTGCTTGTGTATTTTTGTGTGATGTTTTACTCCATGTTTTTATTATAATTGCTGTTAGATTTTGTCCTTGTGCGAGTATCACTGTTACTTGTGGTGTTGTTAATTACATAAAAGCTTTTACGAATACCCACATGCCTGAATGTGCACATATGTACCTGCGTGTGAAGACACTCATGTTCAAGGAAGATCCATTCCAAGAATACTAGCACTTCACTATGCTTCTTGCTCTATGTTATTCTCACCATCATTGTTTCTTAATGGCAGCTCATTGGCCAAGTCAAGCTTTACTCTTGTCGGAAATTGGCAGAAGACGAAGAAAAAGAACAGATCAGGGGCAGCTGCCTCAGCAGCTGGCACCAAGAAGTGTGTGCACATCTATAATCACCATTTGTACAGTGATGTTACATACTTGCCATTAAAGGGATTTGAAGGTTGTTTAGTGGCCTTCTTCTTTCTGGTGCTGCTACCGACCAAGGTCGGCGTTCTGCAGTAACTCTGATAGCTTTCTTGCCAGGATGGCCTCTTATACTTATTCCGCTTTATGCTTGCAGTGAATCAGTCATTATTTGGAGCTATTGTTTCTGCCTTTCATGAAAAATTCTCTGAAATGTAAAAAGCACTGAAAAAATGTTCAAGTCTGTTCTTGTATTTGAAATATATGAGATGGGTGGCTGATGTTCTTGTTTTGGTAGATGGCGATAACAAATACAGAGGAATATGCTTTTTTAAAGACAACTTCATGATCAGCTTTCTGGCAGCTATACACCTCAACTTCTTTCTTCATGGTGCAGGTGAAGATCCAAGGACAAAATGTAGAGATGCTGCGAGCTGCATGTGAGCAGTTTCTGGGCAAGAAGGATGAAGAGGTGATGCACATTGCACGTGAGACCCTTGAGGGGCATCAGCGTGCCATCATGGGAACCATGAGTGTTGAGGTGAGTGTTGGTTTCTTCTCACCCTAAACACCAGTTCAAACACCTGACTTGTTTACTGAATGCTACTTCTAGTAATAAAAAAAAAATTGGTGTGCTGGCCCAGCTAGAAACATGCAATACTGTCTGTTTCCTCCAACTTCAGAATATTAGTATAGGACACATAGCTTGCATGCAGAAACAGGGCCCATGTGTAAGTTTACTAGCAGAATATTTTGGAGGTGCATTTAAATGGAAAGGTTGGCCTTTCCTTCAGTGGTAGTTGTAATGTCAAGATTGCACTTCTTTCGTTATGGCATTATTTGTATCTCCTAACTGTTCCGTAATAATGTTTATAAATAACTTCATGAAGATTGCACCTACAGAACTAGAAAGAAAAAGTGGACTATTTGAAATAATTACAGAACACTAGCATTAGTTACAGCTTGAATAACTAACCTCGCCATCAGGGTGCAACACCATGGGAGCACTCACATCAGCTCACCCTGTTGTGCAGCTACTACCACAGTGGTACAGTGGTCACGGTGCTACACTGTTGACCAGAAGGAAGCAGGTGCGGCCACTGTAGTTACATTTTTATATTGAGGGGAAAATACTAGAGGCCTGTATACTTTACGCTATCAGTGCATGTTAAAGAACCTCAGGCAGTCAAAATTCCTGGAGCCCTCCGCTATGGTGTGCCTCATAATCATATTATGTTTGTGGCACATAAAATTCCATCAATTACTCCTAGGAGTGTCTCATGTGCCATCAGAAGCCACATTACAAGGAGACATGAAACCAATCGTAACAGCTTAGACTGTATTTCAAGTTGCAGTATTGATTTGCGATATTCTTCGTTTCATGAAATGTTGCCTAAACGAGGTAAGTTCTACAGCTGTGTTTGAAGGTCATGTATTTATATGTATGTTGAGTTTCATTGTTATTTTTAGTGCAGCATACAATCCACAGCAGCTACAACAGTGGCTTATAATTCATCATGAGGTCATGGGATTGAATCCCAGCCACTGCAGCCGCATTTTGATGGAGGCAAAGTGCTTGAGGTCCATGTGCTGTGTGATGTCAGTGCATGTAAAGAACCCCAGGTAGTCAAAACTTTGAGCCCTCAACTACTGCGCTTCTCATAATACAACCTTTGTCAGTAAAGTTTCGAGACTGATTTATTTTCTTCTCTAGAAATGATTCTCCAAAACAAATCTTGGTACATATGTGTAGCACCATCTTTTCAGGCTAACCTGAGCTGTTTATGTTAACTGCTGTGGCAGCTGCTAGATGGCACTACATGTGGAAAAATATGTTGTCACTAGTCTGTGCATTCTACTGTGAGTGAATGTGGAGAGGTGGACATCCACCTTGAACAACTTGTAAACATAAAATTCTGTGTGAAGCTTGGCAAGACAGCCACACAGACATGTGAGCTCTTTCATGATGCTTACAGCAAGGAGACATTATCGTGGGCACAAGTTTTCAAGTGCCATAACAGGTTTGTTTCAGGGAGAACATCGGTGGAAGGCGACACAAGGCAGGGGTGCCCTGCAACCTCATGGAATGAAAAGAATGTGGCTCGGATCAGGGAGATCGTACAGCAATACTGCACCATTACAGTCCACATGCTATCGGATGCTTTCAACATTATTAAGACAACATGCCATCAAATTTTACGCGAGAACTTGGGGAAATGAAAGTTGAATGGCAGCCTTGTGCCGCACTTCCTCACACAGGATCAGAAGGACACATGGGCATCAGTGAGCGCTGATTTACTCTCCGTGGCAGGGAAAGATGCTGCATTCATTAACAGCATCATTTCTGAAGACTGAACATGGTGTTTTTAATACGATTCTCAAACTAAGAGGCAGAGTGCTGAATGGCGGTCCATAAGCTCTCCGGCATCGAGAAAGGTGTGGCGACAGAAGACCAAAACAAAGACAATTCTCATAGTTTTTTTTCAATGCCAGAGGTGTCATACACCATGAGTTCATGCCACTAGGGCAGACGGTAAATCAGAAGTTTTTATATCCGTGTGCTCCAACACATCCGTGATGCCTGCGACACTGTTGCCCTGACATATGGGCATCCGGACAATGGAGCCTTCTTCACGATAATGCAAGGGCACTCGCTGCTCTCAGCGTGGCAAAATTTCTTGCCAAGCACAGCATTACTGTACTTCCCCATCCGCCATACTTGCCTGACCTCTTCCGATGCGATTTTTTCCTGTTTCCACGTGTGAAGAGAGCCCTAAAAGGTCGCTGGATGGGGAGTGTGGAGGCCATGCAAGACGCCACGACAAAGGAACTGACAGCCCTGCCAAAAGTGTTTTCCAACTGTTTCCAAGGCCCCAAGAAGGGTTGGAAGCTGTGTATAGACTGCAAGGGAGAGTCTTTCGAAGGGGTGCTGCACAAATGATTTCAATGTTAAACACATTTTTTTTTTTCAATGGACTCTCTCTTGGAAGTTTATGGACAAAGGTTGTATGTTCTGATGCCCTGCAACCAGTCGTTCATGTATCTGCCGGTCGGCCCACTGTGACTCTTTCCGCATGTTACAGTAGAATCTCAATGATACGAATTCGTAAGGAGCACGTAGAATATTCCTATTATACCGAATTTGTATGAGCCAAAACAAGTTAAAGCTGATCATGAAGATGAACAAGAACTTTATTGGGGTCAACTACTTCTTGCTGAAAAAGTCCATGATGATCTTTTGAACTTCTTTAACTTTGCTGTCCCTCAAGAAAGCTGCCTGAAAGGAATAAAACCGTGCTGCGGTTTCTTCACTCACGCTGCCAGCACTTAAGGTGTGACGCAGGACATCGAGGGCATCAAGGTTTTCTGACATCGACGGTAGGAGATCACACTCACCGGCATCTTCACCATCACTCTCGGACTCTGTATCCTTTGCCGCGTCAACCCATTCTCGGATGGATCGCAGCCCACAGGTCGCAACGTTGTCGTCCGCGGTGCCGAAATTTCGTGCTGAAGCTCGAGTTTCAAGGTTCTCCCAATCCTCGATGTGCAAATCGGCGTCAGACTCTTGGTTTTCTTCCATCGGAGCGGCATCCAATTCTGCGAAAAATCCACACTTGCGAAAACAGTTTGCAATCATGTCCTGCGTCAGATCATCCCAGGACATGGCCAAGAAATGTAATGCGTCAAGCAGGCTAATGCGCAAGTTTTCATCCTTGCGCTCCATTTTCTCCAGAAGCCTCCACACAAGCAATCCCTTTAAACGGTGCTTCACATTTTGGATTATTCCCGCATCCAGCGGCTGTAGACGGCTCGTGGTGTTTGCTGGCAGGAACCTTACGGTGACATTGCTGAAGTTGCAGTCTTTGGGATGGGCTGAACACTGGTTGATGAAAAGCTAAATTTTTCTGTTTACGGGTTTATGGTCTTAAATCTTACGGTCCAAAGTCGTAAGGAACTTGTGGAAAAAATCTGCAGTCATCCATGCTTTTTTGTTTCCCTTGTACAAGCAAGGCAAACGTACTGCCGATCGGAACCACCTAGGTTGTTTTGATTTGCCTAGGACGGTAAGCTGAACTTTTTCAGAGCCGTCGACATTTGCGCAAAATAGCATGGTGACACATTCCTTACTTTTCTGGCTGCCCTGGCAAGCCTGGCTTCTCACACACAAGCTTCTCTCTGGCTGCAGATTGAAAATGAGTCTGGCCTCATCAGCGTTAAACACATCACGTGGTGCGTAGTCTGAAATCAGCACCGGCAGTGTGTTCAGCCAGTCGCTGACCTGAGACTCGTCTACTTTCTTTGCTTCACTGCTGACAACTTTGTAAACTAGTCCGTGCCTTTCTTTAAAACGGTGCAGCCATCCACTGGAAGCTTGGAAATTGTCGATACCAAGGGAAAGTGCAATGTTGTCCGCCTTTTCGCGTAGCACCTTGCTGCCCACATTGACGCCAGGTGCTGTCACTTTGCGAAACCACATCAGCAGGACCTCTTCCAGCTTCATGTGTGTAGCCGTCTTTGCTTGCTTGACATTACCGCCGAATTGCTGGGCATTCAAGACTACGTCTCACTGCCCAACAATGGTGCAGAGCGTCAGCGGCGCTATGCCTAACTTTTTTGCCAAGTCAGTGCGTTTTTCCTTGGGGTTTCCAATGACCTTCCTCAGAATTTCAATTTTCTCCTTAAAAGAAAGGGGTTTCGGCTTCTGAGACATGTCAGCGAACGCTTCGGTCTTCGAGTACGTGCAGCAATTGTCAAACGTTACTCACACAGCAGTTTCAGCAGCAAAACAGGCGTCTTTATGTGCATTCGCACCAGAGAACACCAGCCTGCGCTGCCCGCACCATGACCGCGTGAAAACGCACGGTGCGCGTGACGTAGCAGTAAAAAAAAAAAAAGAAACACTGCAATACGCCAATGAGCTGCCAGGAAAGGACTGATGTACAAAACTTGTCAGGCACATGACCGGGCCTGGAAACAAGAAATATTGAATGGGAGGTCCCGCATTCCTTGTTCCCACTCTCCTCCTCGCGCGCTCGTTTCCCGAGCCAGCGTGCCGGAGAGGTTTTCTCTTTCTCGTCGGCGGTGTGCAGCGTGTCTGTGGAAGGGTTTGCTGCTCACGGGGAAGAGAGATTTTGCCGCTTCTCTCCGCTGTGGGGGCAAAGAGGTGAAGGCAAGCGGGGTGTAAAAAAACCGCCAGCAGCCATGGTGGCCACTCTCCCACTTTGAGTCAGTCACTCGCATTAAGCAGTCATTTCGCGCGTTCATATCATCTGCAATGGCCAGGGAAACTGTTCATATAACACCGAATGACGGCGCATTTTATACAACGTAGTCCATCCAAAACAACATTAAAATTCGTATCAGCGAAATTCACATCAACCGTAATCGTGCCCCGCCACGGTGGTCTAGTGGTTATGGCACTCGGCTGCTGATCCGAAGGTCGCAGGATCGAATCCCGGCCGCGGCGGCTGCATTTCGATTGAGGCGAAATGTTGAGGCCCGTGTGCTGTGCGATGTCAGTGCACGTTAAAGAACCCCAGGTGGTCGAAATTTCCGGAGCTCTCCACTACGGCGTCTCTCATAATCAGAACTGGTTTTGGGACGTTAAACCCCACATAACAACAAATAAAGTTTGGGAATAATTTGTGACTTATTACAGGCTGCTGGCATGCATTTGTTGGCTTCTTGGAAAACTATATTTATGGCGACTTTTGCAGCGCACCGTTCACGTCCACGCCGAGGTAGCTTATAGATGCCTTCCGATGGCATCTATGAGACTTGCGCATTAACAAATATATTTTTACATATTTCCAGCAACTATTTTGCCTATATAGGTGCTCAGAACGCAAGGAAAAGCGAGCGAACGGCACGCACTGCACGTGCGCGCTTACGGTTTTAAAAAACGCGCTGCGAAGGGCCCGCACACAGGCGCGGCGGGCGTGTCTGCCATCGGCCAGTAGCAGCGACGCTCCTTGTAAATGCTTTATGAAGAAACAAAGCATATACAAGGAGCGTGAGGAGAAGCCGCTTTTTGAGTTGAGGGCTCCTGAGGAAGTGGAAGCTTTGTGCTCCGCTTGTGAACGCTATGCTTCGCGGATGACTACGGCATTTGGCTGAGATGTTCATTACAGCGTAGGCAAGCCGTAGAATATGTTTTTTCACCAAGCCCGGAGGGTGGTTCAGGACCCCTTTAAAAACCGGTTGAGCCGGTTAAAAAACCAGGCAGGAGGCAATCATAGTAAGTAATGTATACTATAAGTGTCACTTAATAATTTTTATACACAGACGTATGTTCATAAGGTAACTTGTTACGACCATTATTACTTTTTTATTATGAAGTGCCTATCTTAAGCATTTTATTATTTTTTTTTACTGGTCACTGCTGCCAAAGAAGAGTACAGGTGCTTCCTTCAAGCTGCTCAGTGCATCAGCTTTTAAGTGACCGCTTCCTCCTTGTAATCAAGGAAGGTTGAATTTAGATTTTTCTTTGCATACCGATTCAGGCAGCAAAGTATTTGCATAGAAACAATCTCTTAAAGCCTGCTCATGCAAAAATGCTGCTTACCGTATCTGATGTAATTTGGCAATTAATGTCGTAATGTTAAGAAAGCTTTTTTTTTTTTTTCTGTATGAGTCTTATAGATGGGAATGAACCAAAATATGTGCTGATGTTAGTGTGTGGGGATCGCGGCATTCATGTCCGTTGCCATTGCATGGGTGTTTGTCCCTTTCTGCCTCTCCCGGATAGACGTCGAATTTACGTAGTGCAAACACGATGGCGAGGCACTCCCTCTCAGTCACGGAATAATTTTTCTCCGCGGGACTCAAGGAGCGGCTGGCGAAGGCCAACGGCTGCAACACGTCATCGTGTTCCTGTAGGAGGACTGCTCCTAATCCCAAATAGCTTGCGTAAGTGGACAACAAACGGTCTGGTCAGGTCGGGACAACGAAGCGCTAGTGCTCGTGTCCAGCAATGCCGAAAATTCACGGCCGGCAATGATGACCGGAATAAATGGCGCGTGCGCAGCAGCAGAATTGGCTGCCCTGCACGCTGAGGGAAGCAGAGGATGGGCCGCCCGCAACATTCACGAACAACCCGCCGCACGATTTCACTGCCTCATAGGGAGCCGGGATCCGGTGCATTCCCTTGCCATGTGCCTTAGTTCATGGCAGCGAAAGCAGCGTACTCCATTGCGGTCTCTTTCCCGAGATGGAGCAGCCTCGAACTGCCGGGTTCGGCTCGCCGTGTTATCAAAGGATACGTTACGACGAGCGTCACTTACCGCACTGCGTTGGGTCGGAAGGCGTCCCTTCGTGTGAGTTTCAGGTGGTGGTGCAGCACAGGCTGACCGCCTCCCATGTGTGTAGGGATCAAGCGCACGAGCGCTGAGCTCCCACGTGCATCCACTTGCAGCCGCAAAGGCAGCTCCAGTGGAATGTTGCCGTTGGGGAGAGGGCATGGCCCCTCCCCACGCGCAGCGCGGCTCTGGGGCCTCGCTGGCTGGCGGCGGTGGACGATAGGCGCATGCGGCGAGAATGTCGCCTTGAATGCGCTTTGCCTCGGCAGCCAATTCCTCCAAATCACGGAAACGACCGCCGCGCAGGTACACCGAACAAGTCGGATGTGCCTACCTGATCATCCGTTCGACGCGTTCCTCGTTTGAGGCTCTAAGATCAGCGATAGAGAAAAGGTCGTCCATCGCGCGTATGTGCTCCTGAAGTGACTCGTCAGGAGCCTGCGTACGCATCTCGAGCTCTTGCCGCATCCTACTTTCGTAGTGAGCGGGTAGGAATTCGCGCAGAAAGGCCACGTGGAACTCCTCGAGGGTCGCTGCTCGGTAGCCGGAAAGCCGATACCACCGTGCTGCAGTGTCAGTTAGTGCTGCCGGTACGACGCGTGCGAGCACATCCTGATCATCCAGACCCATAGCTCTCTGATAATGTGTCAGGGAATCAAGATAATCCCGTGCGCTGAGCAGGTCACTGTATCCGCTGTAGGTCGGAACGGCAAACATGACAGCGGGGTGAACGCGTTTCGGAACGGCCGAAAGCGCTTGCACTGCTCCCAAGAGTGCCTGGATCATTTGGGCGGTGTTTTGCAGCAGCGTCTGCGTTGCACCTGCTTCAGTGAAAGCCGTTGGTGTGTTAGTGGCGTGGTCGAGCGAAGGTGAACTGTCTCCCAGCTTGATCAGTGGCGCGTTTTCAACAGAACTACCGGACTGCGCGCCATTCCCAGAGCAAAAGAGGCTCCTAGTGGGATTTGCCTGCTGTTACATAGTTGCCACCTGGGGCCGCTAACGTTGACAGTGCAGGCGCCTGCCCAACGTGCGTTCGAACTGTCGGTTGCACGGCTTACGGCAGGCAAAAGCCGGCGAGGACCTCGCGTTTGGGCTGCACTCTGTCCACTCCACAGGGAGCTGACGGAGAGCACTGTGCCGTTTAACTGCTGTGCATAACAAACGGCGCAGAAGCAGTCGACGTTGCCCACGTGCACCATTCAAGTGGGGCAGAGACACCATTCCCGGACAACGCTACATCTCCAAAAGGAGCTGAGTAGTGCCTCGTGTCGTTACTCTCACAAGGAACTACAACCGAGTGTTCACGATCGTGTCGCTCGACAGAGGCAATGGCCTCGTTTTCGTGCAGAGCGACGCCTGCCAACGACGACAATGGACAACCCTGACGCGCGGCAGACATGTTGCGGCGAGACCGAAACGCAAAGGCGTACTGACTCGCTGAGAGCAGTCAAAAGCTCAATGAGCTTTTAATACGACCTTGGGCGCCCATGTGGGTGGTGCGTATATAATGCGAATACGGCCACCACTATGGGTTCGGGCTTAGCGAGCCAAAGGGCCACTTAGACCATCGCCTAACTCGCACTCCGTTGCACACGTGCGTTCTGGACGCAAAGGCATCAAGTGCAGTGTGGCAGTGACACAGTACTGCTCTCAGATCAACCGCAACACTTTATTGCACCATGGCGACACCGCGTACACTGCACACCGCCCGTAGTAACAGGCGGCGGGAGAAGCAAAGGCTTCGTCACGCCACAAGCGAAAATACAGGCAAAGGGCGCCGCAAGCACGTCACCACGGGCAATGGCTCACGGAGACACGCCGCGAAGGGAAAAGTGGTCCCTTGCAACTGTGCTGTGCACTCGTGCGATCACAGACCAATGGGCCCGATCGTCCGAGTATGGGCAAACTCCGTGTTCGGAAGGGCTACGTAAGGGTAGGTGTTCGCCGTTGGCGCACAGGCGGACTCCTTCCAAACGAGCTCAAACAAAGGAGCCGACGGAACAGGAACGAAAAGCGTGCTTACCCTTCGACTGGCAGAGAGAGAGTGCCACGTTTCTTCACCGCGTCCCGCGAGACTCCACGCGCGGCGCCGCCATCGCGATCCACCGAGGGGGGGCGCGCGGCGAGTGGATAGAACGGGGAAGAACCGGTTTGCCGCGGGAGAGGCAGAAAGAGGCAAACGCCGTGCAATGGCGACGGGCATGTATGCCGCGATTCCCACAAGTGCCACTTTTTTCTATGTCAATCTGTTGTGTAGATGATAGTGAACTAAAGTATAATTTTGTCGTGGTTAGTAAGTGTACCTTATCTCTGTTGACAATGAATTTGGTTGAAGACTAACAGTGCTCAATGTATTCTTTTTTTTATATACAAGCAACAACACTTTGTGCTTTGCATTTAAGGTGTAAGATGGTGCTGCACTGTTCTGTGGCTACCAAACACACATTATTCTAAAAAACTAGCCAGCCAGTCATGTATTCAAGTGCAGGAGCTCACAAATGGTGTAAATTTAATCCCACAGATGTAGGAAGGTAACATTTTTTTCAGGCAAGCTTATCAAAACAGCGGGCTCACAGTTGCACGGTGTAAAGGAAATGGTAGTATGAGCTTGCGCATGGCTTATTTTATCATCAGAAGAAAGTACCAACTATGCAGTAATGTTTGGCAAAACACTATCCTTGCTCTGTCTTCAAACAGATTGTCTTTTCACAACCAAACTGAGTTCTTAATTTCTTATATGGGGCACTTACAGATATTTGAAATCAACAAGAGTTCTTTGCAATGCTCAAGCAGGTAAAGATTTCAGTGAAACAGACTGCGATTCACCTCAAAACTGTCAAATGCTGTGACAAGACTATAATTAGTTCCCCCGTTAACTCCAAATGCCCTACAATGGATGTCTTTCTGGTTTCACTTGAATACAGTTACATGTTTTGTTGTGCTACCTACTGCAAACACTTAAAGGGAAACTGGATTGTACAGCATAGACCGCTTATAACGTAAGTCGCCCGAATCGTGAATACCCGCACTATAAGCGGTACCGCACTATAACCAAAACATTTTTCAAAGTCTGCACATGTGTAAAAACCGTTGAGCAGGTAGCGCTGCATGTTAGACATTCGGAGCACGCGACCGGACTGCTTTCACCCACTTAAAAAAAAAAAAGAAAGAAAATCTGGATATTTGAAAGATTGAAGTCCGCGGCCACGCTGTGCAAAAAAGAAAAAAAGGCGCTATAGTGACGTCGCTGTTTATGCGGACCTCCCGCGGAAGTGGACGCACAGAAACTGGAACTGATTACCGCAATGTCAAAAACACAGCGACCGCAAACCGCCATTAGAGTGGTGCACCTGCCATCCACGCCCCCGCTTGCATTGTCGAAATGATTCTTCCGGGTTTTAAATGCGGCCACCATGAACCACAGTCCCCCGTGGCGCCAAGGCAGATACAGTATCCTCCTTGGCGGCGTCCTACCTGCAGCCAGCACCGAAAAGGTAGCGCTCATTAGGCCTAGTTTGTGGGGTCGCGGGCGGCGCGCCTCACGGGAAGCTTGCCCTTAACAACACAGGGATCGGGTGCAAAAGAAAGCGCTCTTCCGGGGTGATTCAAGGGCATTGTGTGTGAAATGATTTAAAAAAAGAAAAGAACTGGAGACAAACAGTGGTAACGTGGACGTCACGGAATCGCGGGCACACGTTCCGTGCGGAGCGCACGTTCGGAGCTGAACCATAGCAGCATTATCCGTCGCCTTGGCAATCCTATCAATCCTGTCTTCACAGGGTGTGCCCGCGACGCGCTGCTGCCGCGGCCTTTCTTTTTTTCTTCCCTGCACTCCTTGTTCATTCATTCCGTGCTTTTTCCTCCTTTGTGGTGATTCGTTGCACTCATCTTGGGCGGCACACTTCCATTGTGAAGCCTGCTGGCAACCTCAGTTGTCCGCGGATTTCCCAGCAGCCGTGTTATAACCGGTCTTTCATCTCATGGGGCTGCACAGTAAGCGGTATGCGTATACATTAAGTTCTATGGGAGGGTAAACGGGGGCCAGAAAAAACCGCATTATAGCCAGTCCCTGCGCTATAAGCAGTTACATTGTAAATGGTCTCAGCTATACCATGTGTTAGTTGCAAAACAATTTTTTTGTGGGTGACCCTTCAGCACAAAAGGGGCTTACATTGAAGGACTCAGTTTTCTTTTATATCAGGATTATCACATGAAGCTGCTAATCTAATAGGCATGCTGCTTGAGAGGACTGGTGCATTGAGTTCTTTCATTTCTTGGAAGCACCATGTATATGCAGTTATCAAATAAGCATACATTTTGTAAAGATTCTGTAAAACAAAACTGCAGCGAACTTTAGCACAGCCAATGGACATATAATAGTATAGGCAAATTGGCTGCAGTTCATCACCTATACATGCATATGGTACAGTAGCAGCTGCCTTCTCTCGGATCTAATTTTGAATTTTGTACGCAAAGTTCTGGATGTGACTGTATGCAGTTGTTGTGACTGGTGCAGTATGTGTTCAGCATATTTTATCTGGAATTTCACTTTTTCTTTAAAAGAATACGAATGCAGGATTTCAAAAGTTGGGTACCTTTTGTGCTTTAGTTGTAGTTATGATACTACTGAACAAATGTTGCAATGCTATATGTGGTCGCAATAAGTTTAACTGATGCCAAACTGAAGCACACCATAATTCAACATACATGCTGTCAAGGGAATTCCATTTCTAGCAAACTTTCCCAATGCTCGGTGGCCATTGCTGATGTCAAAAATAGAGGTACTGAGAGGCCAGTATTCCTGGAAGTAAAAGCACAGACTGACAAGAGCCTTTATAGGGGCTCTTTCCACATCTACTTTTATTTTGTTGAAAACGCAAAAAGACTTAGAGTAAAAATGGTTATTGGCTTGGTAGCACTGGGGCTCAGTGCATTTGAGCCCTCTGAATGAATTTTATGATTGACACAGCTGGCTTTCAGAAGCTTATTGTTATCTAAGGTCACTACTCTAGTTGAGTGCCACAGTGAGATTGACACTCAAACTAGAGTGCCCTCTCTGAATATAAATGCAATAATGCAAACTGCTCATCCTGTAGTAAAGCAGTTGTGGTTTTCTACCATGCCTACTGGGTCATTAGCTCCTTGTTGAATTGGAAACAACCAAAAACCTAATTTACACCTGCATTTCGTCACGGTCCGAGGCTTCAAGGAATGCCTCGTAAAGCACTGCGAGGCCCAGCGAACACTTCTCAATGTTTTTCACCAAGCTCAGCGTAAAGGCGTTCGCGTCGAACCAAAGACGATGGCAGACGTGGCATGGTAGCAGACGCAACCCTTTGTATACTACAGTAAAAACTCGTTAATTTGGATTTCTAGGGACCGGGAAAAGTGTCTGAATTAACTGAATGTCCAAATTATCGAGTGGTCGAAATAAATGCAGTAAATGTGCTAATATTTTTAGTGCACCTTTGCTGTACAAAGTACTCACGGATACCTGTCTGTTCTCGAGAGGAAATTTGCGCGGAAACAATTTTTCTGAGCCCTTCAAGGTGCTCAGCAGCTACCACGCTGTCTGGAGTGCGAAACCAAAATTCTTTGAGGACGATGAGGGCCTCTGTGGCTTACTTCACAGCGTGCCTTTTCGCTGGCATTGCCATCAGCGGAGAGTGCAGTCACATGAGCGTTCTACAGGATGGCACCAGCAATGATCAAGCTAAAGTAGCCATAATGAGTCGTTCCCCCCCCCCAAAAAAAAAATGCTGTTCAGTGATGCAGCACACCAACAGGAACAAAGCAACAAAATGGCTCGTTAACATGGCACACTGCAGCACATTCAGATCGGGAGTACGCAGTCCTAAAAGCACGCAGCACACACAAAGGTGCTGTTGCTGCATCTGCTGTGGAACACACTATAGCCGCACGATTTCCGTGATCACAGATAATGTCTGCCCAGTGCACGTGCACTGAAAGAACACTAAACTACTGTAATACCTCGTTAACTCGAAGTTTTAAAAACCGGGGAACATTTTGAGATAAGCGGATTTTCAAGATAAACAAAGTTATGCAAATTGCGGGGAAAAATCGAGCACTTTCCAGAAAAATCACTACTACTTACTGGCTCTTCAGCAGCAGTGTCTGTTATTTCTTCTCGTAAAGGTTTGAAATAGAAAAAAAAATAACATACAAGAGACGTTAACCGCCTGGGTTTTACGGCACTGCCATTTTATTTAGCAGAGAAAAACTGCCTAATGCTGGTCTGCTTTGCGGTTGTACTGGGACCTAGGAAGGCGTCCCCGAGCTGCTTCACGCATCGCATGAGCCGATCTTCCCCGCCACTGCACTCGACCTCATTTCGCAGCAAGCGCAGCAAATTTCTCGTGTCAGCAGATATCGGCACCTCTCGAGGTGGTTCGTCATCGCTGCCGTCTCCGCCGTTCCTTCCGTTAGTGGCTGTTGACGATTTCGGTGTCCGTCATTTCTCCGGTCACCAGCACATCCGGCTCGCACAGCGCATACTCGAGAAAAATCGTGTCACTTTCGACGGCTTGATGACCTCATGACAACATTCTTCGCAGTCTATGAAGTCATCTGTCTCCGCCTCTGGCAAACTGGCAGCACGTGAAAACCTGGCGTGTGCAAAGCATTTTGCGATAGCCGCTGCACGAACTTGCTGCCAAGCACTGCTGGAGATATACTGCTCCCAGCAGGTCAATTTCGTAACCTTTGCTGTTTTCATATGACAACAAAAATCTATAGAGCAGGCTCTTTCGTTCGATTTTTTGGACAACTTCTATTGCACCTAGGTCCATCAGCTGCAGCACAGACGTCATGTTTGCCGGCAGAAACTCGACTGTCACTGCCTCCAAGTTCTCTATTTTGCCTTGGCTTGGGCAGTTGTCCACAATGAAGAGGACTTTCTTGTTTTTCTTGGCCATCTTGTTGTCAACAGCACAAACGTACTCTTCGAAAAGAGTTGCCGTCATACATGCTGCCTTATTGGCGCAACAGATAATGTCATTCGGCAGTCGTTCATTTCTAAAGCACCAAGGCTTGAGAGCTTTGCCAATTATCAGTAATGGCAGCTTTTCTTCATATGTGGCATTTGCGCCGAAAAGGACCGTTACTCTGTCCTTTGGTTGTTTCGCTCCCGAGCACGCTCCACCCTTCGGTGTGAAGGTGCGGCTCAGCAATATTTCATAAAAGAGCGCTGCCTCATCAAGGTTAAAGATGTATGTCGGCGTAACTCTTTTGAAACTCAGCGAGCCGGCTGCTGCGCCAGTTGTCTGCAGTGGCTGCGTCGACAGTGCTGCTGTCGCCATACGCCAACTTAGACACAACACTGTTCCTTTTTTTGAAGCGGTCAAACCAGCCGCTGCTGCAGTTGAAGTCTATGTGCCCCATTTGCAAAGCCAGAGTGTCTGCCTTCTCCATCATTAATGCTGTGGTAACGGGAAGGTTGGCTGCTCTGGCATTTCGCAGCCACACCATCAACGCCACTTCAATGTCCGGGAACTTGCAGCCTCGAACCCACTTCCACTGGCTGGAGAAGCTCTGTTGATATCCATCGAGCACCTGCTGCTTGTTTTTCAGCATCGTCGAAAGCGTAGACAAAGGGATGCTGAATTCCCGCTCTATGCTTGTTTTTGTTCGGCCTCCTTTCTCCACTCCCTTAATTAGGGCAACCTTCCTTTCTAGCATTAGCAACTTGCACTGATTTAGTGACTCCGTGCTCGCTGCACTCACACAAAGTAGCTGCTCCTCACAGTCAGCGAAAAATCCGTACTGCGTGCGTTGCGCAGATTCAACAGAAATCAAACCTCTGAGGGAAAATCGCATGCGCTGCACTAAGCGAACGAGACAAACTGCACCAGGTGTAAGCAGAGGGCATGTTCTGCGCGTGCGCCCATGGTGTTTCACACGAAGTTGATACTTCACGTTTGCGGAAAGCATAGACTTTGTTGCAGGCGAGGCTAAAAAAAAAAAAATCGAGGGACTTCAGGCGTGGCAGTATCACGCAAGCCTTGTGAAATGGTTCGGCAGCAGAATTTTCGTTCCACTCCAGTCAAGATTTCGAGATATCCGCAATCCGACCCAAAAATATCTCGAGATAAAGGGCAACAAATACATGGGACGTATAGGAAATGGTTCGGTGCCGCACAAATTTGACTTAGCCGATTTTTTTAGATATGCAAGTTCAAGTTAATGAGATATGACTGTATTTGCCCTTCTTTGCTGGCAATACAATCAGGGTGGCATTCATCCATGATCCATGGTGATCCATGGTGATCCATGGTCAGAGCAGGCGTTCTCTTCATTTTCTTTCCTTCTGAATTGTTCTTTTGTTTTTGAGCCTTGCCAGTGGCCCGAAAGTTGCCAATTTATCTGATTTAGGATGAAATCTGTCTAAAATAACGAGTGTCCAGTCTCATAGAGTGATGCATGTTTTTGACGGGACCAGAGAACAAGTAACAAGTCCGAATTATCAGATTTTCCAAATTAACAAGAGTCAAATTAATGAGCTTTTACTGTACACTATACGCTTGTGCATAGCTTCACGACACACTGTCTGTGCCGTCTTCTTTTCTGCTTGCGGCTGCCAGCTGCAATGTAGTAGCGGGCTGAGGTCATGTGTGCAAGAGAAAAGAGAAGCATGCATGTGAATGCGGCACATTGGGCGTTAATCTAATAGAACTTGTTGTTTGGGCTAGTCGATGCATGTTAACGTTGACCATAATGCTATGGTAATTAGGCACAACAAGTGAAGAAGGGATGGGTTCAGGGGGAGCGCCGAACTTGCGACTGTTTATTGTTCCTTCTTACAACAACTGTATATGCAATGACATGCTCAGCACAGAAAAAAACACTCCTTACGAGCATCTAATCATAACCAATTATCGAAAAATCTCTTTTCTGCTTGCAAAAGTGACACTGATGTACCACAATGCAATAGCTTCCATGTGCCTTAATGTGGAAGGCCTCTAGCAGTTCATGTGCCGTTGTGTCTGGCTTTTGCCCAGAATCCTCACCTTATGCAGTCGTGGCTCGCACTCATGTGAACTGCAGTAGGCCAGCAAATGTGCTCCATCTTTCATTTTAAAAATAACTCATGTTCTCTCACATGCTTGTTAAGGCAATGTCTCGTTTGGCCGACATACGTCAACCCACAAGATAGTGGAAACCTGTAGACGACTCCTGTGGCGCATTTTGTGTACGGCATGTTGCCGCTTCCATCAGACAGTATGCACAGGCAAAGCTGGGCCAGCTTGCTTGGCCTGGATCGTATCCCGGCCGCGGCGGCTGCATTTCGATGGAGGCGAAATGTTCAGGCCCGTGTGCTGCGCGATGTCAGTGCACGTTAAAGAACCCCAGGTGGTCTAAATTTCCGGAGACCTCCACTACGGCGTCTCTCATAATCAGAGCTGGTTTTGGGATGTTAAACCCCACAAATCAATCATCAATCAGCTTGCTTGGCGCAGAGAAAACAAGTGGCACCCCATGCTGGTTTGCAACCTTCTTCAGGTTGTGGGCAACTCGGTGCATATATGGTAAGGCCACTGGCCTCACCTTGCTCTATGCTTGCTGCACTCTTGTGGTTTGGTGGTCGCACTTGAATTTCTGAAGGAGTGATTCAGATGGCAGCAAGTAGCATGCGGGGGAACAAAGCCGACTACAAACGTTCCAATTGGTTCTGGAAGCTCCTCTGCATAACATGAGAGCACAACCATACAACAGTGGACTCAAGGCAGTTTGTAGCAATGGCCCCCCTAGCAGTCTAGGAGTTTGCCAAATCATATGGCAGCAATTACTTCATGGTACAAGGTGACAAAAGCGAACAGGCATGACCAATCTGCAAAGTGATGTTCACATCTAAATACTGCAAAGAATTGTCAACAGGCAATTCATGAGTGAAAAACCAAACCCTTCCTGAGACGGCAAAATGTTGCTAGAATGTTATCTGTAATCGGTTGAAATGAGTCATTGATTTGATGTCTTAAAACAATGACAATATCGCCAACGTACCTAAAAACGTTCAACCACTTGTGCACTGAGACACAAATCAGAATGAAGTATATTGAGAGTTCATAGTTTGGCCATGTTATGGAAATGCATTTGAGGTATTGATAGCCTTGTTCACAATTATATGGCATATGTATTTGAAACGAATGTTAATGTAACCCAAGACAACATATTATTACAGTTTGAGTTTAAGTTTTAAAATGCATCTGTTGTGTAAGTTGTCATTACAAGGTATTGATTATTAGAGGGTAATTTGCAGTGTCAGAAGATGAATCTGCTGTCAAACTATTGTGATTACCAATTAATACAATTCAATTATCACTGGAATGGCTTATGGCTCTATGACTTGTACAAGTTTCTCATTGTTAACCTCAGGAGATCTACAAAGACCGCAAGAAGTTCTCCAAGCAGGTGTTTGAGGTGGCCTCATCCGACCTCGTCAACATGGGCATCACGGTGGTATCCTACACCATCAAGGACATCAGCGATGACGAGGTACGCTATATTCCTTGACATTTAAAACAGTTGGATCAGTGTTAAGAGTTGTAAAAATTTACTTTGCTCTAACAATGATAAGTAATTAATACTGTACAAGAAAATTCTTTGTGACACAAGTGCGGGCCTCCACAGCCATTAAGTAATGATGTTTGTGATAGATCAGGATGCATAGCGATCCTGGAAAACCTTGAATATGTTTGATTTTGAAAATACCATTTTTAAAGCCCTGAAAGCCTTAGAATTTTTAGAGGTCCTGGAAGGTCCTTGAATTTGTACACTTCACTAGGCTTAGCGAGTTTTGCTGAGCGCTTTTTCTTTGATTTATATGTTGAGCATTCTTTTTTCTTTCCCCTTTCTTTGCAATCATTTATTAAGGTTTCACTCTTCTTGCTCAAACCTTTGCTGTTTTGTCAAAGTTCTGCTTGTTTTACGCCATGAACAGGCTGGTGTTGAATGTGCATTTAACGCTAACCACTAAATATCTCATGAAAACATGAAGGAACTCTCTCGCATGTCACAGAGAGAGAACTTGCAAAGGGGCTGCGGACACCAGATTTAGCTGCATGGAACTGAGCTTTACATAAGCTTTAGTTTCTAGTGTGCTTGGAGGAGCAGAAGGAGCAGGAAGCACAACAGCTGAGCCATTTAAAGAGAAGCAGTGTTGAAGACTAAATGAGAGCAACACACAAGAAAAAGAAGCTAGGAAACATGTTTGCTGATGGGATGACAGCTGTGGACACTTATGCTGAAAAAGCTGAGGCACGAAATGACATCAAAAAGATATTGTGAAATCAAACGTCCTTCAAAAAACCAAAAGAAAAGATGCAGGAGGTCCAAGCAACTGATTCCACTAATGCACAAACCTCATGCGTGCATTAGGGCACTGGGAGCATTCAGTGATATGCAATTCAGGGGAAAATGCAAGTGTTTGAAGTCTTTCAAATCAGTGTATGGCTATTTTCTTTTTCTTTTTTTCCTTTTGCAATAAAATTAACTATGTCATTGTTAAAGAAGCTATCCGTACTAAAGACATTGCATGAGGTCTGTGAAATTACTAAGTCAGGGCCTTGAAAGTCCTTAAAAACACTTGGATGTTTTTTTTTATAACTACTACGAACCCTGTTAATAAGCTGTCGGGACTATGCTAGTGTGCTAATCATGTATTTGGTTCTCCCATCATATAACATAATGAAATGACAGTGCTACGGTTCAACTGCTTGAGCTGTTTAGTCGTGCCAAATACTTTGTGTTATGCACAGTGATAAAAAGAGGGCAATAGTTTGTTTTCCAATGAGTCAAGTGTTCATGGCACTCTTCTTTTGATTTACTTGTGGTTTACATATACAAAGTATACATGATGTATTCCCAAGATAAAGAATGTGCTGCCTCTCTCCTGGATACCACAGGTTCTTCCGTCATTAAAAATTAGCATTATATCTTAAACAGAGTTACTTGTAGCATGATCCCTGAAGTATAGTTAGATCCTGCTACAGCACAATAATGAATTGCGCCAAAATATTTGTTGCAAATATACAGGCTACACTGGGGAAGTATGTTAACCAGAGCTGTGCGAACAGCAAAATTTTAAGTGCGAAGCGAATCGAATATTTTTCAAATAATTTTCGAATATTTTTAATAATACCATAGCTAATTATGGAGAAATGTTCTGTTAAACATGGGCAAAAATTTATTGCATGACTAGTACAGTAGAACGTCGTTCATACATTTTTTAAAAATTCCGCTACATTGAACGTATTATCCGGGAAAACGTATGATCCAAACACACGAAAAATTCGCACAGTTTCGCCGGAAAAGCATGCGTTGATATAAATATTAGAGTATTTTACAATTCCACGTAATTCAGGCAATAAAACGTCACGAAACAGCAATAAACGTCTACTTATATAGCTACTGAAGTGTGCTGGAACGCGTCCGAAGGCACGGCAGTGACCGTGAGCGCTGGCCGTTAGTGCTGAACGCATCGGGAACAGAACGCACGTGTGTTGTCCCTTGCTTCACTGTTTAGACTACTCTGCATCTTCGGGCAAATTATTTAACATGTAACAAAATGCGCGCGTTCACATTGTCATTTTCTCGGCCTGCCGAAACAGCGCGCGCGGCCGTCAATACACGGCGCGGACGCGCGGGCCACGTTATGCCCAACAGCGCGCACTCTGGTGCATAAGTCGTGCGCACCAAGACAATGCCACCTAATTTTTTTGTAGGTGGTGTTGACCAAGAACACTAGCCTTCGATCAACAGGTCACATCAACGCATGAACAGGCACATCACGTGCGTCGCACGGCCCAAGCCAAGGTCGCTGGGCAAGCGCATTGCGGGCATGTTGACCGTCAGAGCTAGCAGCTTAGTCTCTAGACACTACGAAACGTTTAGCCTTTTTTTCTCTCTCTCTCTTCCCCCCCCCCCCCCCTCTTTATTTTTTAACCTGAGATTCCTCAATGCCAGCACCGCAACTTATCAGCTGACAAATGAACGTGCAATCTGTCAGCGGTTCCCGTCTGTTCAAGTGGTGCGAGTGCAGCACGCGCCAAACGCGATCTGCGCTTTTGCTCGGCGACAGAACCGGCCGAAGCATAACCTCGCGCTTGCCAGCGCGAGGTTACGCCTGTCACGCGTCTACTCAGTACAGGATTACATGACGCAATGCGTTGACGACTTGTTTGGTTTGACGCGATGGGATCACCTGCGCGATAACCTTGCGATAGATTGCGTCCTTTCACTCTCTGTAAAAAGCACAGGATGTGCTCCGTATTCCGTACGGGTTATCTGCTTTCGAACTTGCTTATTTTTGTTTTTAAGTAATGTCCGTCGTCTCGCATATCGGTGACTTGTGATCAGAAATGGCAGGTTCGATGATGTTTTCGAAGCAGTGTTGGGAGAATTCCTCTCGCAGTGTTTGTGCACTAGCTATCTAAATGTGCCAGACATTTTTATTTGCGCTTTTTGGGCGTGGTCACCGAAGGTGAGGTGAGCGGAAACGGGCAGTCGAAACTTTCAGCTTTCAAACATTATCAAGATGGCGGTGCTCGGTGGGGGAATAGACGAAAAACAACCTGCACAAACACAGTTTGCGCTCTCGATTGCGCTTGAGCTCGCGAATCGTCCTACTGAAAGAAATGGCGGCGTGTCTCGGTTATCAGCCATTAAAAGTGCGCTCTACGTACACTTCCAACAGCTACCGCACGCGTGCTGTTAAAGCTGCTTTGATCGCGAGTGTCAGCGGCGATACCGATGAACGCAGTGTGTCACGTCTAGCTAGGTGATATGCTAGTATCGGAAGAGAGCACACCGGCATTTTCGTGTGACACGGTCGAGTGAGTACTGCGGTGTAGCCACTGCAGTGGGCAGCTACTGCTCAATCGTGTGATCTTCCCGACTTCTCGGTTGCACGCGGACTCTAGAAGCCAGAAAACGTATCATCCGATCATAGTTGGACAATAAATCGAACTTTGGTGCTGAATAATCGTATTTCCCGGGAACGTATTAACCGGAAGAAAAGAAGCGTAACTCTACGAGAAAAGTTCGTGTTTTTGCGATCACGAACGTTGGAACCGGGAAATCGTATCAACCAGGAACGTATCAGCGGGGTTCTACTGTATATCCCCACAGTGTCCTGAAAAACAGTCCAACAGAAAACTGCAACAGAAAGCTGAGTTAACTTTGCCGCAGTACACAAGTGTGTAGCTCCACCGCAGCACATAAGTGCTATGCGGCGAAGCGTACTACATGCGGGAATGGGTCACTTGTCAGGAGACATCGCGTATTTTTTCCCTTAAATACCAACTTCGAATAGTTCGAATAGTAAAGGTGAAGTGCGAATTGAATCAAATAGCAAACCCTATTAGAAAATTACCGTATTTAACTGCATAATTTGCACCCTCGCATAATTTGCGCACCCCCTGATATTTAGCCAGCTTAACAAAAAAAAAATTCCTCGCATATTTTGTGCTCCCCATCCTGCCCGAGCCAGCTCGCCGGCGCGTGCACACGGACAGAGTTTGGACAGCCACGCGGCCACGCCCCTCGCTGTGCAGGCGAGCGCAGTCATACGCAAGAGGGGCTGCGAGTGTGATATCCCTTTTTCTGATTCTTTTCTGCAGAAGCCCCCGGAGCCCAAAGCACGGTTGCTAGAACAAAAGCACGCGAGTGGGCGCGACGAAAACAGCTGAAGCAGATCAAACGAGCCAGGCCCATATCTGTCGCTCGGAGGGCGCGTGCGATAACATCACCCCGATCGGGACGCCTGCCGTCGAAGCGAAGAGGAAACGCCCCGCCCGTCTTCAACGAGCATGAAAAGACGCGAAAGGGGGGGGGTTCTCGTCTGCCGAGATAGCGCTGGCGCACGCGCTATCTCGGCAGCCATCAGGGTGCAGCTCGTAAACCCTTCTACGTGCTGCGCTCTCAAAGCGAAGCGACTGCGAAAAGCATCCCTGGAGCAGCCGTATTCTCTTACACCAGCGTTTTGGAGTGTTACCCGTGTGATCGTATCCAAAAGAGTTAACCATATACCGTGCACGTTACATTACACATTATTTCACATGTGTTCTCGAAATGTCCGCGTAATTTGTGCGCCCCCTTTTCAGAGCTCTAAAATCCAAAAAAAAAAGTGCGCAAATTACACAAGTAAATACGGTATTCGAAATTTCGAATAATCGCACACCCCTAATGTTCACATATTGTATGTGAAGCTTGCAGGCTCCCGCATGATACCTTCCTCAAGGGCACGTGCGGGTCCTTGAAATCCTTGACAACCATTGAATTTGAAAAGTTCATTTTCAAGGCCTTGAAAGTCCTGGAATTTTTGCAAACCCTTGAAAACCCTTGAATTTCCTTCTTTTCTTATTATTAATAATTATCGAGTGACTGTACAGTAGAATCTCGATGATACGAATTTTAATGTTGTTTTGGACGGACTGCGTTATATAAAATGCGCCGTCATTTGGTGTTATACGAACAGTTTCCCCAGCCATTGAAGATGCTACAAACGCGTGAAATGACTGCTTCATGCGAGCAGCTGACTCAAAGTGGGAGGAGTGGCCACCACGGCTGCCGACGGTTTTTTACACCCCGCACACTTTCATCTCTTTGCCCCAGCAGCGCAAAGAAGCAGCGAAATCTCCCCTCCCGTCCACAGCCACACTGCACCCCACCGACGAGAAAGAGAAAACCTCTCCAGCACGCTGGCTCGGGAAACGAGCATGTGAGGAGAAAAGTGGCAAACAAGGCATGTGGGGCCTCTCATTCAATATTTCTTGTTTCCAGGCCAGGTCACGGGCCTGACAAGTTTGGTACATCAGCCCTTTCCTGGCAGCTCATTGGCGTATTGCAGTTTTTTACTGCTACATCGAGCGCGCTGTGTGTCTTCACGTGATGCAGGCAGTACAGGCTGGTGTTCTTTCGTGCAGGTGTGCATAAAGATGTCCGTTTTGCTGCTGCAACTGCCGTGTCCGTAATGTTTGAGAGTTGATGCACGTACTGGAAGACCAAAGCGTTTGTTGACATGTCTCGAAAACGAAAGGCCTTTTCTTTTAAGGAGAAAATTGAAATTCTGAGGAAGGTCATCGAAAACCCCAAGGAAAAACGCACTGACTCGGCAAAAAAGGTGGGCATAGTGCCATCGATGCTCTGCACCATTGTTGGGCAGCGAGATGTCGTCTTGAATGCCCAGCAATTCGGCGCTAATGTCAAGCAAGCGAAGACGGCTACACACGTGAAGCTGGAAGAGGTCCTGCTGACGTGGTTTCGCAAAGTGACAGCACATGGCGTCAATGTGGACGGCAAGGTGCTACGCGAAAAGGCGGACAACATTGCGCTTTCCCTTGGTATTGACGATTTCCAAGCTTCCAGTGGATAGCTGCACAGTTTTAAAGAAAAGCACAGACTAGTTTACAAAGTTGTCAGCGGTGAAGCCAAGAAAGTAGACGAGTCTCAGGTCAGTGACTGGCTGAACACACTGCCGGCGCTGATTTCAGACTACGCACCGCATGATGCGCTTAACGCTGACTAGGCCTGACTCTTTTTCAATCTGCAGCCGGAGAGAAGCTTGTGTGTGAAAGGCCAGGCTTCCCAGGGTGGCCAGAAAAGTAAGGAATGTGTCACCATGCGATTTTGCACAAATGTCGACGGCTCTGAAAAAATTCAGCTTACCATCATAGGCAAATCAAAACAACCTAGGTGCTTCCGATCGGCAGGACATTTGCCTTGCTTGTACAAGGGAAACAAAAAAGCATGGATGACTGCAGATTTTTTCTATGAGTTCCTTGCGACTTTGGACCAGAAAGTGGCAGCGAAAAACAAAAATTTTGCTTTTTGTTGACCAGTGTTCGGCTTATCCCAAAGACTGCAACTTCAGCAATGTCGCTGTAAGGTTCCTGCCCGCAAACACCACGAGCCGTCTACAGCCACTGGATGCGGGAATAATCCGAAATGTGAAGCACCGTTTCAAGGGGTTGCTTGTGTGGAGGCTGCTGGCGAAAATTGAGCACAAGGATGAAAACTTGCGGATTAGCCTGCTTGAAGCAGCCCCGCCGCAGTGGTCTAGTGGTTAAGGTACTCAGCTGCTGATCCGAGGGTCGCGGGATCAAATCCCGGCCGCGGCGGCTGAATTTCGATGGAGGCGAAATGTTGAGGCCCGCGTGCTGTGCGATGTCAGTGCACGTTAAAGAACCCCAGGTGATCGAAATTTCCGGAGCCCTCCACTACGGCGTCTCTCATAATCAGAACTGGTTTTGGGACGTAAAACCCCACAAAACAGCAACAACAACAGCCTGCTTGAAGCATTACATTTCTTGGCCATGACCTGGGATAATGTGACCCAGGACACGATCGCGAACTGTTTTCGCAAGTGTGGATTTTTGCTAAATTGGATGTGGCTCCGACGGAAGAAAACCAAGAGCCTGATGCCGATTTGCGCATCGAGGGTTGGGAGAACCTTGAAACTCAAGCTTTGGCACGAGACTTTCTCACCGGGGATGACATCACAACCTGTGTGTGTTGCGATCCATCGAAGAATTGGTCTACGAGGCAAAGGATACCGAGTCTGACAGTGATGGTGAAGATGCCGGTGAGTGTGATCTCCTACCATCAAAGTCTGAAAACCTTGACGCCCTCGATGTCCTGCGTCGCGCCGGCAGCGTGAGTGAAGAAACCTTAGCACAGTTTTATTCTTTTCAGGCGGCTTTCTTGAGGGACAGCGAAGTTAAAAAAAGTTCAAAGGAACATCATAAACTTTTTCAGCAAGAGGTAGTTGACCCTAGTAAAGTTCTTGTTCATCTTCATGATCAGTTTTAAATTGTTTTGGCTCATACAAATTCGGGATGATACGAATATTTTACGTGCTTCCTATGAATTCGTATCATCAAGATTCTACTGTATATATATATATCCTCGCATTTCACTCTGCACAGCTTCCATGTTTGTTCTCACAGTCCTTGTACTTCTTCGTACCCCCTCCCCCCTCTTTGCTGTCATACGCTGCCCCAGAAGTTTCTCTCCGCATCCAGCGCACTTTGGTCACGGTTTCCAGTTGTGAAAAGCATACACCTCAGTTACTGTAGTACAGTAAAACCTCGTAACGAAGTTGAAGGGGGAGCTGTAATTACTTCGTTATAGCCAATATCCATTTCATCTATGAGAAATTCAAGGGGAATTACAGTTGCTTTGTTATATCCAATATTTCGTTATATCCAGGTTCATTATAACGATGTTCTACTGTAATGGTGGACATCAGTGGTCTCTAAATGACACACAAGCCCAATGCTGCTTCACAAAAAGAATTTTGGGAGGAAGGAGGTCTTCAGCCACAGTTTCTCAAACTTTCCCTACGTTTGGGGGCGTTTGTTCCACAGGGAGGTGCTGCTTTTCATCTCCAGTCATGGGGCACAGGCTAAGAGCTTTTGGTTGGCTGAGGCAACGTCGCTCTTGGTTCTCCCTGCATGGCACCTCCTTTCCCTCACGTTCATGTTTGCCGTGATGTTCTGTATGTGCCACAACTCCAACAAAAGCATGTTGAAGTCTATGTTGTGGTCGAACCTTTCGCCATGCTCTGCAAACCCATTGCTTTTCAACTCCATTTTCCTCTCAGCATTATAGTGCTGGCGCATTCTCTCCTGAAAGCTTTTACTTTTGCCTCTGTGACTCACTGGGCATTGTGAACGGGGAACCTTCTATACAGCTCTTGGTGTTTTACTTTCGGACATCCGTCCTATGGCCGCGGCAGTAAGGTGCAAGTGCACACATGACATTGTGAGTCACTGACACCAGCTTTCCCGGGAACTCTGGCAAGCTGCTTACTCCCTCCTCCAGGATTGTATGGGGCCACAATGCGCCGTACTGACTCTCTCTTGTTGCCCACGCTGCTGTGGAAGCAGCGCGGGAAATTGCCTTTCTTGGTGCAAAAATTCATTAAATGCCATCTATATTGTGATTACTGATAGTAAAGAAACGCAAACACTATACATCACATAGTTAATTTTGTATTCATATTGCGAGAAGAATAAACAACAACGTTGATAATTAAGCAGTTTGTTACTCTGACCATGTGTTCTTGGTGTTCCCTTTCTATCAAATAAATTATCATAAAAGTGTATATTGCTTTTCTTTTTGCTTATGTGTGACCATTCTCTGGTAATAGCATTTATGCACAAGAAATATCCAAAGTGTGTAGAAGAATTTTGCATTCACAACTCTTAATATAATTTTATGCCTGAAATTAGAACGGATGGGTTGAGCTTTGCTTGGTGGATATATTAGCTTGTATAGCCACCGCAGTCCACCCGTGTACGGTAAAAACTGAACTTGAAACTAAATAAAAGTGCGTGTAGTGCTGCAATGCAACGAGGGACAAAAGGTGTGGTTTCTCCAACCCCCCCCACTGATGTGTCGTTGTGGTGAGGCCCCCCCCCCCCCCCCCTTGAGGCCACTCTGGATCCGCCCCTGCATGGGTTACGCTATCTCTTGGCAACATTTTTAAACTACATGTTGCAGTTTTCTTTCCTCCAGTTATGGGCAGCACTTTTTCAAGAAGACTTGAGATTTTTTTCGGTAGCATGTGTTGCCGACTGGGCGCAACCTTTTCTGCCCAATCACTTCATGGACGAAGTGTGCCGCGTTTCCAAAGGTGATGGACCCTTGGATGGCAAGCCAGACGTAGTGTATGAGAATCCCAGTGGCCAGAGTATGGTCTTCATTGTTTGCAGTGGTGAGTGAAAACATGATGCAGGCAGGACTATTTTATTCTGCAAGACATGCAGTGCAAATCTAGCCTCCATCCTGGTAACTGCTTGAAATTGAAAAGATTGATTTTTGGTTTTTCACATCTTTTCTGCTTTTGTGTTCCTTGACAATATCCAGCACCTCACATATTTTCCTGCATTGTTGTTGAGCCAGGAGGACCAGGTTTTCGAAACGAGCCATGCGCAGCCATGCCCCCCTCTTTTTTTTCACCCTGTGCACAAACTGGTGATAGCTCATGTTCCTTTGATGTATAAAATTTTTTCAGTGACGAAATTTGGAATTTCTCCCACCTGGGCATTCTTGAAAGGCTGCTTGGTAACCTAAAGGCAATCTTTTACAGCGTAAGCTGTTATGAGATCACAACAACGTTCGTTTTTGCGCCGTAGTTGTCCGCCGCCGCCGCCGCCGCCGCCGGTGTCCGTAACCACTATCGCTGCAAATTTTAGAAAAAATAACCAGGACCGACGAGTGTTCCAACTTGTCCTCTGCCTGGATTCGAACCCAGGCTCTCTGCATGGCAGCCGGGCGTTCTACCACTGAGCTACGCCTGTGGTTGAAAAATCATCGCTAAAAGACCTAAACAGGTGTAACGTCTGCCGCGGAATCGCATTAACAAACGTAATATTACATTGAACAACAGTAATACACCGCTACACGACGCGAAAATGGATTGTCTAACGAGGTCGAGGAATCATTTGAAAGAACACAGGGCTGCATGCTTTGTAGCTCTGAACCCATTACGCAGGCACTGGTAATTATGGCGTAGTGGGTACTTCCCTACTTGGCAAAATGATAAGTTATGGCGCAGGAGATACCTACCACTTCTACTTGCACTAGTTTCCTCAAGCGTTTAAAGTGGCCTCTAAGAAAGTAGCTCCTCCATCTTACGCTGTCACTGTCCTGCGGTTCCGCGCAGGCCTGGCTCTTTTTATGGAATGTTCTTCAGATGTGTGTGACACACATGAAGACCTAACTCCATTTCAGCGGGATCGTTGTGATCTTCGTTGTGCCTTTGCTGATGACAAAACATATTTTCATTGATGAATCCTTGTACAGCCAACTCTTGCTACAACGAAATTGACGGTGCGCTGAAAAAATTTCGTTGTCGTGAAATAAAAAAAATATAACTGACCTGAGCTGGTAGAACAAAGGAACATTTAAGCCTCAACCTTGCATGCGGCATCACGGCGGTAGTCAGAGGGTTCGGAAAGTGCGAGTACTGAAACCATACCTGCCAAATTTGCAGGAACGGAATCCGGGAGATTTACTCTATTCTACCGCGCCCTCGATTGTAACTCTTAGCAGTTTCCCGCGACCAAAAAAAAAAAGAGTGAAGCGGATTGTAACGCGCACCCATTTTTCGTAATACAGGAAAAAAAGTCCTCTGTAATCAACCTTCTCACATTCATAAAGCCAAATGTTGTACTCGTGTAATCAACGTACTTGCATAATAAACGCACCGCCTACTTTGAACCCCTGCAGTCCCTCAAATGGACATGCTGTGGCTTTCCCGCTTCACTTGATCCGCGGTGTCTCGAAGACGTTCGGTGCGCCGATTCATAACTTCTACGTCCCGATAAAACTGCCGCATGCAAGCAGTGGTAACATCATTTCCTCGCAATGCTACATTCCACTGTGCTATCGCAGTTCCCTCATGCGTGTTGCGCAGGCTGGCGCGTCCAAGCCTAAGCATGATCGGGGGGTGGTCTCAGAGATTGCCGCGATTAAATCTCGGACATCATGCAGCATGCACGACTGAGAGGCTCAGGCACAGCACAGATATGCAGGAGAAATGCCATGATGAGAAAATTCTATTCTCCCATTACAGCCACCCGCAAACGCTTTTTGGCGTTTTTGCAATCGCCGTTGTTCTGTACAAAGTTCAACTCAATAACACCGCCTCCGCATCGTATGTTTTACGCACAAGCAAAAGCACGCTAGCACTGGGGACGATTGTGGCTGAAGCAGAGATGAAACGACCCAGCCGCCTCTGCCGAACGAACTGATTACATCGCACCACGTGGTTTGCGAAGGCTGTCGTCTCTTGCTTCTCAAACAGAGGAAACACCCGGGCCGTCTTTCATGGGGCGAAGGACCATAAGGGGCGTCGGTGGGGGGGAGGGAGACACGTGTGCTATCTCGACAGGCATTGGTAGACGGCATCGGTAGACATCGGTAGTCAACCACGCAGTCAACAACGGCCGTTTCTGGTGGTGCCAACACGCAATTTCGACATCGTAGACGTATTTCTATCTTCTGAAATGCGCCAAAATGTTCGGGATTGTGTTTACTGCACAGCAAATCGAATTTTCGAGCAAGGAATTGCATCGTGAAATTTCGTTGAAGCGAAACGGCACAAAAAAAAAAAGTGGTTGTTATGGCGAGAATATTTATGTATTGGCTCCTATGGACTGCTGACTGGGAACCGACAATTTTTCGTTCTGCCAGAAATTTCTTTGAGGCAGTGTTCGTTGTTGTGGGGTTCGACTGTAAATCATTTCAAAGGCACCGTTTTCATTGGAATTGAAATGCTTCTGCACTTGCTAAAGGAAATGAGATTGAGAGTATTCTCCTCATTCATCATTGCAAGGACAAAATGATGCTTATAGTGTCCGTGGTCACACTCTGATTCGTGTGGACCTTCTACAAAGTCATAAAAAAAGAGCAGCACCTGAAGATAATGCGGACGAAATTTCAAGCTCGTCCAGAATGCAGTGGATCATGCTGGCGTCTCTTGTTTACATCCTCAGGTGTGCCATGTAAGAATTCAGATGCTTAAAACTGCTGCCTTTGATACTGTCCTTACGTTCAACAAACATTGCATGGTCTGAGTTAACGTCCTCAAGGCGTTTGGTATGTCACAATGGTGCAGCATTGTGAAGTGGTTGGAAGAGATGACCCACTGCATGGAAGAGAGAGAGAGAAATAAACTTTATTGTTGAGCAGACGACGAAAGTCGCCCTCAGGTGGGCGGCGTCCTCAGTCCAGGACGCCGTGGTCCCTTGCTGCCCGTCTCGCTCTGTCCACCAGGCGTAGCTGGTCTTCAGGGCTTGACTTGGTCAGTTGGTCCTCCCACTGCTCTGGAGTCGGCGGTTGAGGGATCGGTGGCAGTGTTGAGTTGCCCGCACACTCCCATACCATACGGTAGAGAGTGCACAGTGCTGAGCATTTCTTGCACGCGTACTCGTAGGTAGTGGGGTGGATAGCGTGCAACAGTGTTCCGTGCGGAAATGTGTTTGTCTGCAGTTGTCGCCATACAACGGCGTCCTCCCTCGACAATTTGCAGTGCGGTGGTGGATATTTCCTCCTGCCGAGTCTGTAATGCATCACGATGTTGTTGAATCGTGTGGGCACACTTTCGTCAGGACACTCCACGACGCGGACCGCTGACGGGTTAGCCCGGAGAGTGTGTTCTCGGGCTGTGGCGTGTGCTGCCGCGTTCCCCGCCAGAGATTCATGCCCCAGTGTCCAGACTATGAAGAGGTCTGGGAGTTCCTTCATTCGCTTTAAGATGTCTAATGCTGGAGCACTTATCCTGCCAAGTTGGTAATGCCTACAGGTAGCCTGTGAGTCCGTAAAAATGACTAGCTGATCCTTACCCCTCGCTGTGGTAGCCGCGAGGGCGATTGCGGCTTCTTCGGCCGAGTCCGTACCCCGGGTGAGAACCGACGCGGCCGCGAGCTCTTCTCCTCTGCCGTTTGTCACGCTGACTGCGTGCGCTTCCATCCCTCTGTATTTAGCGGCGTCTGCGTAGCGGACACCCTCGTCATTGCCGTAGGCTTTACTGAGTGCTTTGATCCTTGCGATTCTCCGTCCCTTGTGATGTTCAGAATGTATGTTACGAGGCAGTTCCGCGACGTTGATGTAGTTGCGTAACTGGAGCGATATATGTTTCTTGGCTTTTTCGTCGTCCTCGACATGGTATCCCAGACGTCGCAGAGTGTCCCTTCCCGGCTTGGTCAGCTTCAGCCTCTCGATTTGGCTCGATCTATGAGCCTCCGCCAACTCTTCCCACGTGTTGTGGATACCCAGGTTTAGTAGCTTTTCCGTAGAGGTCGTCTGGGGTAACCCCAATGCCGTCTTGTGTGCCTTTCTTATCAGTGTGTTCAGCTTGTCTCGCTCGCTGTTTTTGAGCCCAAGGTAAGGCGTGCCGTACGTCACCCTGCTGGTAACCAGGGCTTGCACTAATCTAAGCGTGTCTTGTTCTTTAAGACCGTGCCTGCAGTGCGCTACTCTCTGTATCAGTTGGACGACCTGTGCAACAGTCTTCTTCAGGTGGTTGTTCGTAGCCATGCCCGCGCCGTCTTTTTGCAGAGTGAGCCCCAGTACTCACAGCGTGCTCACTGTGGGTATTCGGACGCCGTTGAGCGTCAATTCGGGGTCTGGTGTCTCCAGCGGCGGATGCCCTCTCGCCCTTCCCCGCATCACCAGCCGTTCACTTTTCCTGGGAGCATGCGAGGTCGCAGCCACGTAGGTAGCTCTCGGTCTTGTCAACGGCCTCCTGCAACGCGTCTTGCTGCTGTCCCGCGGAAGGTGCTGGCTTTGTCCAGATAGTTATGTTGTCTGCGTATAATGCGTGTTCGATGCCGTCGATTCTTCTCAGGAGCGGCGGCGAGCCCCTCATCGCAACATTGAAGAGCAGTGAAGAGATTACCGAACCCTGGGGGGGGGTTCCTTTTGGAGGGGCTCTGAGCTGTTCCGTTCTCAAGTGGGCCAGCCCCACCGTGACTGTACGGTCCGTCAGAAAGTCTCGGACGTAGTTGTAAACTTTGAGGCCACAATCTGTGTTGTTTAGGCTCCGAAGGATAGCGCATTGAGAGACGTCGAACGCTCCCTTGACGTCAAGGGTCAGGATCGCGCTCTTATGGTACGTGCTGAGGTTGTCTATCACGCAGTCCTTCAGCTGAAGTAGGATGTCCTGCGCCGAAAGATGAGGTCGAAAACCGTACATGGTGCTTTCCAGGAATCCGCCTTCTTCCAGGTAAGGAGAAAGTCGGTTGTGAACCATGTGTTCGAATAGCTTGCCTGCACACGACGTGAGGGAGATCGGGCGCAGATTTTGTAGATTGAGTGTTTTGTTAGGTTTCGGTATCATGGTCACATCCGCATGTTTCTATATAGAAGGAATTTTGCCGTCTTCCCAGCATTCGTTTATGTATTTTAGAAGGTGTTTTGTGGCGTTATTATCGAGGTTGCGGAGCGTCTTGTTATTGATTCTGTCTTTCCCAGGTGTCGTGTTTCTCGTCAGTTTCGCCATCGCGGTCATAATCTCCGCATGAGTGAAAGGCTGGTCTAAATCCGGGTTGGGTTGGCCTGTGTATTCTGGTAGATAGACCTGGGGCTGCTGGGGTTGAGTGCCTAAGTACCTTTCGGCAGCTGCTTTTAAGACCTCATCCTCTGTTCCCTGGAAATTATGGATCAGTCTCTGAATGTTTTGTTTTGTGGTGGTCCTCGGTTCTGTTTTGGCCAGCAACTTCCTTAATATTGCCCACGTCCGGCGGTTGCTCAAAGTGCCCTGGAGTTCGTCGCACACCCGGTTCCAGTTTTGTCTCGCCAAGTCCTCAGCGTACTCCTCCGCTTGTCTAGTCAACGCGGCAATGCGGAGCTTCAGCTCCGCATTGGAAGCAAGAAAAAATTGCAAGAAAAATCACTCTGGTGATGATTTCGCTGTGGAACCCTAGCAATACGTGGATCTTTAGCCATATACAGCTTCGCCATGTTTTTTTATTGTTGCTGATTCTGTATAAACAAACAATATCATTTTCACGTTTGCTGCTGCACTACATAGTTTTGTTACGTTCTTTTAAGTGGCTCATACAGAAAAAAAAATTCTTTCTTTACAAATCTTGAGCAGCATCTGCAAGGGTTAAGCTTTCATCACTGCCTACTAAACTACTATATGCATGCAGATGGACTGTGAAATTTTGCATTTCAGGTGACAAGTTTTGATTGCATAATATGTGGCATGATATATATTAGCCTGCATACAGTTAGAATGCAAACATGCATTCTGATATCATTTCTTCACTTTCATCCATGTCAAAACCAAAACAAAAAGAACTGGGAATGCAGAGTAGAGGCTTGCCATATTCGCACACAAAAAACATTGACAATATTTTCATGCAGTCGTGACAGTGGATGTAGAAGAGTTCAAAGCGTTGACAGTCGAAATGTTTATTAGGCGAAGCTACACCTAGAAAAGAAAAGCAAATCGCACAGCAGAGACAGCGGTGTAAAGAGTAGCCTGTCGAAAATAAAAAAACTGACCAGCACTGAAATGTCAGCTTTTATGCATTCATCAGGGTGTTATAGTATTATCACTGATGTTCTGAAAAAGTCAAATATGCATGTCAGGCATGCAAAGTTTGTAGAACAATCGACACCATTCATGAAGCAGCATGCAAGATAAGCGCTGCCTGCACCCTGCGTCACAAGAAAGTGATAAATGTGCTCTCCATCATCATCATCAGCCTGTCTACGCCCACTGTAGGGCAAGGGCTCTCCCATAGATCTCCAGGTATCCCTGTCCTGTGCTAACTGGGCCCAAATTATCCCCACAAAATTCCTGATCTCATCTGCCCACCTAACTTTCTACTGCCCCTTGCCACGCTTGCCTTCTCTAGAAATCCAGTCTGTTACCCTTATTGACCAACGGTTGTCTTCGCAATACATGGCCCGCCCATGCCCATTTCTTCTTACCGTAAAAACCCGCATATAGCTCGGACCCGCATATAGTCCGGGGTGTAATTCAGAGATAGCAAACATGAGAAAAAAAGTTTTCACCCAAATATAGTCAGAGGAAAAAGGAAAAACGCATTTATCTACACCCTTGGTTATTCGTCGTCGTCGGATGTGCTCTCTTCCGCAGCTCCCTTGTCGGAAATGTCATCCCACAGCACAACATCCTCAGTGTCATCAAGCGCGTTTGAGACGCAGCACTTTTTGAAGGCCCGGCGAACGAGCACCTCGGCAATGCATGCCCAAGCCTCGACTATCCACGAGCAGAGCATCGCTGGCGAGGCCCGTTTCAGCCATCCAGCAAGGGTCACGTCTGGCTCTCCAGACCTCATCCACTCCATGTACAGGCGCTTGATGTGGTCCTTAAATGGCTTATTAAGGCACACATCAAGCAGCTGCAGCTGGGATGTCATTAACGAGCTCGGTGTGGGAGTCGGGCAGCAGTCTCTTAAGGGAGTCAGCCAGGTGACACCAAAACACGTCGAGCACAAGCATCGAAGGGAGCCCCAGCAGTGCTCCGGGCCATCGACACCGCACGGACTTAATCCAGTCCAGCACCAGCGATTCGTCCATCCACCCCTTGTCCTGGCAGCGGACCACAACATTTTTTGGGAACTTCTCCCCCTTCGGCAGCGTCTTTCTTTTAAACACCACATAGGGTGGCAGCTTGTGACCATCTGCCGTGCAGGACAACATTACAGTTACCCGCATTTTTTCATTCCCGGTCGATCGCACGGCAACTTGCCTGGAGCCTTTTTGATGCAATGTTAGCGCCGAGGGCATATCCAGGTACACCGGTGTTTGATCCGTGTTGCCGATCTGGCCCAGCTGAAAGGGGACTGCCTTTCGCAACGCAGTTACGTACTTTTGAAAGGCCACAAGCTGCTCTTCATAGTCCTCTGGTAGCTTCTGCGAGATCGACGTACGCCAGCGTAGGGAGAACCCAGTGCTGCACATGAAGTGAGACACCCAATACTTGCTCGCATTGAAGTCCTCTGGCTGAACGGCTTTGTCGCGAGCGATCTCCCTTGCCTTCGCTTGTAGCAGTTCAATGTTGACAGCGAGATGTGCAGCTCGTTGCTCCCAAACAAAGTCCGCCAGTTCTCGCTCCACATCAGGAAATGCTCCATTTTTTGGTCCCCGGAAACTTTTTCTCTGGCCGCTGCATGCAAAGAGGGCTTCCTTCTGCTTTCTCCAACCACGAATGCTCCGCTCGTTGACTCCGAACTGCCGCTCCGCAGCACAGTTGCCGATGGTCTCGGCAGCAGCGATAACTTTTCTTTTAAAGGCAGCTGAGTACTGCCTGCGCGGTCCTGACATGGCGTAAAACCACAGGAGCAAAACTGTGACCGTCATTGTGTGCGCCAAGTCGTAGCAATGGCCGCTGTTGCAAGCCTGTTGCACGCCTGTAGGTCTCTAGGACTAATGCCGCTCACGCTACCTAACGCAGAAACGCGCAGACACCTTATGATGATGATAGCACTTCGCCTTGCCGAAACCGAAACTGAATTTGGGCAAAAGATTCTTGGGGCCCGAGTATAGTACGGGGCCGAAATTTCGCACCCTAAAATCTGGAAAAAAACCCCGGGCTATATGAACTCAACATCAGCCTTCATGTGGTACATCAGTGGCTCGGCGATCCATTATAAGTCCTTGACAAAGCGCCTGTAATAAGCAGAGTCCAAGAGAGTCAGGAAATCAATGTACTGCCTTCTTGTTGGTGGGTGGATGAAATCCAGCAATGGCAGCTGCTTTCTGCAGATAGGGGCACATTCCCAAATTCCTAATAACATTACAGAGAAACAAGAGCTCCTCGTATGCGAAGCGGTGCTCTTCTGGCTTCATCTTGATTGCTTGAAAAACAGCTTCAAGCCACCAGAGGTGTTCATCGAAGCTGGAGGCAAATACATTGACATTGTCCAAGTAGACGAGGCAAGTCCGCCACCTTAAGCCTGCCGATGCTGTATCCATAATGCATTGAGAAGTAACGGCTGCCAAGCAGAGACTAAAGTCCATGACCTTAAGCTCGAGGAGGCCGTCTGGTGTTATGAAAGAAGCCTTCTCTCGGTCTCTTACTGACCTCAATTTGCCAGTAGCCGGTTTTGAGGTCTATCGATGAAAAATACTATACATTGCTGAGTCGATCAGAGACGTCATCCGTCTCTGTAAGTGGATACATGGCTTTATTTGGACAATAATCAATGCAGAAACATAGAGCTCCATCCTTCTTCCTCACTGACATCACGGGAGACGCCCACAGGCTCTTGGATGGCTGGATGATGTCGTCGCATAGCATTTTGTCGATTAGTTGCTTGATGGCCTTGAATTCCCATGCCAAAATTCGGTAATTGCTCTTACAGCACAGAGGGGCTTATTTGTCTGTTGTCATGCAGTATTTGGTGAGGGGAGTCTGTAAAAGCCTCGATGAGGACGGGAAGCATTTTTTGTAGTGGTAGAGCAAGACTTTAGGCTGATCTTGTTTATGCTTGATAAGACCTTGATTGATGTTCAAAGTTGGTTTGGCCACCATGGTCATCGTTGCAGGTTCCCGAGAAACTGTCGGGGTGAAGCCATTTGTGGCTTCCACGAATTGGGCCGTCGTACCTCTGTTCATCTGCCTGTATTTGTTGCTTGAATCGATGAACAAATCGCAAAGTACGATTTAGAACAGGGAATGTCGCGGGAGCCAACGTTTCGACAAGCGGACTTGTCTCGATTTGTTCATCGATTCAAGCATCCATCTTCCCCTGAGCTTCTCTTCTAGTTTGTATTTGTTGCTGAAGTTCGTCTACATTACCTTTGCTCCACCATGATGCAGCTTGGACCTGATGGTTTAGAAGCAAGTGCTGGTTGCCCTTAATAACACCTTGCAAGTCTAGATTGCTTGGTGCCGACAGAAATGACAACGCTTTAAAGTGGTGGTAGTGACCTACTCATCTGTCAGATTCAAAGCATGGTAACCAGTGTTGCTATCCGGTGGTATCACACGTCTATGGAAAGTGTTATTGACCTGGATCTTTGGGCGATGACTGCGCCATATTGGTCCAGCAAATCTATGCCTAGAATCAAGTCCCTCGAGTAGTGCTGTAGTACCACAAAACTTGCCAAATAAGTCTGGCCGTCCGTGCAGATTCCAGTCAATGTTATAAGGTGGCCCCCTGCTGTTAGGATATCTGGTCATTCCCAGGCAGTCTTAACCTTCTTCAACTTCACAGTGAAAAGACCAGTGATGACAGAGTAGTCAGCTCTGGTGTCAACTAAGGCGATGACGCTGTGACCATTGATAATCATGTCAAAGTTGGTGGTTCATCATCTGTCGTTGCAGTGTCCAATCATGGCTGCTACATTGCGTTGGGAAATCTTTCAGCACCAAAGTGCTGCCATGAAGGCTTCGGCCAGATGGCGTGCCGAGACCATGCCGGAAGGATTCGCGAATCATGGTCAGCAGCGGTGGAGGATGTGTAATACTGCGTCATGCAGCAACCTCTCCTCCGTTGGTTGCTGCCTTTAGTTTCCTGGGCAAGGGCTGGGAGATTGGCCCCAGTTGGGTCAGGGAACTGTCATCTATGTGGTGAGACGTGCCGGCCGGGCGATGGCGAGTGGGATGGCCGTCGAGCTTGCCATTGTGCTCCAGTGGTGTAGTCGGCGACATCACGTGGTTGCTCACCTGGCTGCAGACATGGGGCATCCATGGCAAATCCATGCAGTTCCAGTTCACGATACTGGTAATAATGGTGGGTTTTTCCGGCCTCCCCACAGTGGTAGCATAATGGGCAGTGGTCAGGGGCATGCCAAATGCTCATTTTTCCTGGGTTGTACCACTGGCCAGTTCTTTGGCAGTGGTGGTGGCTGGCAACAGAATCGTGGTTTCTTAGTGTCCTGGCGTGAACGTGTAGTGGTGACAGAACAGCAATTGGCAGCAGTGTAGGTCATCTCCTCCGGTTTAGGTCGTGGCACTTCAGTAACTGGCAGATGATAGGAACAACCAAAGCAGTTGCTTGTGAACTGTAGCCCTTGTAGTCTTGCTCAGGTTATCGGGGCCGAGTCCTTCGGTATCTCGGTAGTCTGGCTGCAAGCACTGGTTGTATTGGCGGGTGCGCATTATGAGTGTTATCAATGGTTGTCGCCTCAGATAGGAGCCCCTGGATGATCCTCCATGGGTTCTGTATCAGCCCTGCGAAGAGCTCCTGGTTTCCTCTTCACATGAGCTGGCGAACCTTCTCTTCAGACATGTTGGCGTGGCAGAAAAGTCACATCATCTCTTCTGTATAGAAAGTAATGTTTTTGTTTAGGAGCTGCACCCTTATCTCCAGCAATGAGGCAGCCCTTTCTTTATGCACAACGCTTGCAAAGATGTCTGAGAATGCGGAGCGAAAGGTTTCCCAGGTTCTAACCATCAGCTCTTGGTTCTCAAACCAGGTCCTGGCAGCGTCTTATAGGTAGAAATATACGTGATGCAGCTAATCTTCAAGGTCATTCGTTGAAGGTGTCAACAAGGTCATACATGTCAAGCCAGGTTTTTGGGTCCTCATTTGATGATCCGTGGAATGTAGGCGGCTTGCTGCATCACCACTGTCACTGGTAGCACTGCTGCAGTCATTGCAGGTGCTGTTTTCATGGTAACCTGTGCTTTCTTGTCCTTGTCTAGAAATGGCTCATATTCCCGTGGTAGTCCTTGCTGCCCGAGTCTAGCTCGAAGAGCTGGGTTTGAGTCTTCTTCATGGTGTGAGCTAGGATCACGGTAAAGGGGGGTGTCCGGTACATCGACACAGAGGCACCTTCACCTCCATGTTTCGCATTCGTGACTGAGAAGGGTGCAGAACAGTTCAAAGCGTTGGCAGTCTAATTGTTTATTTGGCGAAACTATGCCCAGTAAAGAAAAGCAAATCATACAGCGAAACGATAGCAGCATGAACAGTCATCGGTCAATTATAAAAGACTGACCAGCTGTGGATGTGTCTGCTTTTATACATTCGTGAGTGCGTTCTGGTATTATCATTGATGTTACGAAAAGCCCTCAAATATGTGCATCGGGCATGCAAAGTTTGTAGAACAGTCGGCACCATTCGTGAAGCAGCATGCAAGATAAGCACTGCCTGTGCTGCGCGTCACAAGAAAGTGATAAAGGTGCTCCTTGTGAACAAAGCAAAACAAGTGCTCATGTCACTATTCTCCTATTTTGCTATCACTGTAATGCCCCACTGTGCATCTGCACAAAGCAGGCTTGGAATGATCAGTGCAGTTATGACAGAAAGGTGTTAACACCCGTATTACTAACAGTTAGAAGAGTGCACCTGCGGTCAATCCCTGACCCTGTCTGATGATTAATGAATATCACAATCTGTTTTTGTCAGGTTGACTACACCACTCAACTTGTAGTATGCCCGATGCCACTGTGCACTGCAAAAAATCCGCGCCTTTTTGCTTACTATGTACACAGACCAGCTGACCAGTGATTCTGACTTCAGCGCATGTGTAGCAGTGCCTATATGGATAAGCATCTGAAATGCAAGGAGCCGTGATGATGGCAACCAACGGGTGCACCATCCACAGTACAATTTATTGCTGACAACCATACCACAAGAGCTTGTTTAACTACCTGCTCACTGGTGTTTTTGGCATAGTTCTTAGCAGACTTCACAGCCCTAATAGGTGACAGCCTAAATGCACTTTGCCACCATTAGCTGCTAGCTCCTTGTGCGGGAGTGCTTCAAGTCCACGTTGCTTGCAGAAGAAATCAAACAAAATATGTATCGTGCCTGTGCTTGGTCAGGAGTGGCATGGCTACTAAGAAGCCCTTCACCCTCCCTCCTCTCCCCTCTTCCTACAGGAAACAAGCGTATGCAGTGCAGGAAGTGCCTTAACAATGATGGCATGAGATTAGTTGGCAATGTGTCGCATGCAGATCGTTGTAGGGACCATGGACGCCATGTAGCTGTCGTGCTTAAAGGAAGCGGTGCTGTTTCTCACTCAGTAGCAGATTGCCTCACAAGCAGGCACACATGCCTCAGGGAAAGCCGTCTGGCCTTCCCTGATGCAAGACTAGGACAGGGAATGTGGCATCCCTGTCCTAATTTTGAAATGTTCCTCAGTATTGCAACTTCATGCTAATGAAGCGTGGTGCAAGAGAGCAGTTTTTTTTTTTTTTCTTAAATATTAAAGAACATGTTACACTATGTCTAGTGAATAGTTATGCTTTATGCTCCTTAAAGGGCCCCTAAACCACCCCCGACATTTTTTTTAACATTTCAAGTTTACATGCGGATCAAGTTGAGAATGGCGCCACGATGAACAGTGTCAAATGCAGCAGCGCTATGCGCCGCGGCCGTGCCACAAACTCTAAAAACAGTCCCGTGCACCTCGCCGCCCATTTCTGGCATACCAAAGTTAGCCACGATGACATAGTGGTTTTTGGCAACGTTGGAAGAGTCTGAAGCTCCGCTGATTGGTCAAGGGAGAACTTCGACTTTCGGTTAGTCGGCTAGCAAATGCACATGCTCCCTGCCTGTGTGTTTTTCCTTGTCGCGTGTCATTCGCTTGTGCACGCTTGTGAATTCGTAACTGCTCTACACTACGCAAGTGCCAAATCGCTCGCGTTCCAACGCAACCCTACACAGCTGTCTGTTCAGCTGCGCGCAAGTTGACAGTGTTTGTGGTGGCTGAACGACAACCGTGCAGGTGTTTCGGCACGGCGTGTCACCGTATGGGTTCATGCCACTGGCGAGTCTTTCGAGACAAGAATGAAATGCAGGGTCCATAGCAGCACACTTTGCACGAGCACAAGTTAGGTACAGCCGACTAGAAACTGCAGCAACTGTCAGAACACGACATGTAGCGCTAGCACAGGGCGTTGGCACAGCACCAACAAAACACTTGCACGAACACGGGAGCCTGGCAGAGGCACGTCAACAGGAAGTAGACAGTCTTTAGAACTGTGCATCATCGGTGATGTATGTCACATGACATTCGGAGGAGCACTCGGCGAGGAGGTGGCGCAGGAGAAACAAGCAAGCGCTGCGTTTTAATAATCAAACGCGTGTAACTCCACTATTTCGCCACCGTTTCGAGAAATCCTTGCGGCTACATGTTCGTTGCGGACACCGGCACAAAAGCAACACAACTAAATTTTGACATCTGGGTGGTTTAGGGGGCCTTTTAATGAAGTGTCACTCATTTGCATAGTATTCAGGGATGGAGTTTCACTGTGTCTTAGAGTTCATTGCTGGTGTCTCACTGTATCAGTATATATTGGTTTTTATGATCATTTGCAGCTACTTCTTGTGAAAGAATTTTTCAGTTAAAATTGAGTAAAGTACATATATTTAGTACCAAGACCTTAGTAAGTGTTACATCCCCTTCTTGAACTGCTAGAATAAATGCAAGAAAGTAGGCAAAATATTATGCTGAAAAACACTGTGTTTATGCACAGTGTTTATGCATAGTAATGTCTGGTCTGCTTGTTTCACAAAAGCAAACACTGAAAAGTTCCTGCTAGGCCTGCTTTAGTGAACTGGCCTCTTGCCAGGCTGACATTTGCTCTGTAGTTGAGCATGGTAATCATGGTAAGCTCTCATGTGGTGATTAGGCTAATAGTGTTGACTTTTAATAGCTTCATAGTTATTTCTTTTTTTCCTTTCAGGGCTATTTGAGGGCATTGGGTATGGCCAGAACGGCGGAGGTCAAGCGAGACGCCCGCATTGGAGAAGCCGAAGCACAGAGGGACTCTCAGATCAAGGTAATCGGTCCTGTGGCTAAACATAGATTGTGTGGCCTACTGATTGCTCTGAGAGGAGCATAAAGATTTGTGCAATGTTACAAATTGCATTGTAGACAGGAACAAGCTGCACCTACATGATCGTATATGTCACTACTTGTGCCTTCTGTGAAAATTAGAGTACCGTAAAAGCCCACATATAGCTCGGACCCGCATATAGTCCGGGGTGTAATTCAGGGATAGCAAACACGAGAAAAAAAGTTTTCACCTGAATATAGTCAGAGGAAAAAGGAAAAATGCATTTATTTACACCCTTGATTATTCGTTGTCGTCGGACGTGCTCTCTTCCGAAGCTCCCTTGTCGGAAATGTCATCCCACAGCACATCATCCTCAGTGCCATCAAGCGCGTTTGAGATTCAGCACTTTTTGAAGGCCCGGCGAACGAGCGCCTCGGGAGTGCAGGCCCAAGCGTCGACTATCCACGAGCAGAGCATCGCTGGCGAGGCCCGTTTCATCCGTCCAGCAGGGTTCATTTCTGGCTCTCAAGACCTCATCCACTCCATGTACAGGCGTTTGATGTGGTCCTTAAATGGCTTAATAAGTATTAAGGCACACATCATGACGATGAGCTCGGTGCGGGAGTCGCGCAGCAGTCGCTTAACGGAGTCTGCCAGATGACACCGAAACGCGTCGAGCACAAGCATCGAAGGGAGCCCCAGCAGTGCTCCAGGCCGTCGACACCACACGGACTTAATCCAGTCCAGCACCAGCGATTCGTCCATCCACCCCTTGTCCTGGCAGCGGAGGACAACATTTTTTGGGAACTTCTCCCCCTTCGGCAGCGTCTTTCTTTTAAACACCACATAGGGTGGCAGCTTGTGACCATCTGCCGTGCAGGACAACATTACAGTTACCCGCATTTTTTCATTCCCAGTCGATCGCACGGCAACTTGCCTGGAGCCTTTTTGATGCAAAGTTAGCGCCGAGGGCATATCCAGGTACACCGGTGTTTGATCCGTGTTGCCGATCTGGCCCAGCTCAAAGGGGACTGCCTTTCGCAACGCAGTTACGTACTTTTGAAAGGCCACAAGCTGCTCTTCATAGTCCTCTGGTAGCTTCTGCGAGATCGACGTACGCCAGCGTAGGGAGAACCCAGTGCTGCACATGAAGGGAGACACCCAATGCTTGCTCGCATTGAAGTCCTCTGGCTGAATGGCTTTGTCGCGAGCGATCTCCCTTGCCTTCGCTTGTAGCAGTTCAATGTTGACAGCGAGATGTGCAGCTCGTTGCTCCCGAAGAAAGTCCGCCAGTTCTCGCTCCACGTCAGGAAACACTCCATTTTTTGGTCCCCGGAAACTTTTCTCTGGCCGCTGCATGCAAAGAGGGCTTCCTTCTGCTTCCTCCAACTGCGAATGCTCCGCTCGTTGACTCCGAACTGCCGCTCCGCAGCACAGTTGCCGATGGTTTCGGCAGCAGCGATAACTTTTCTTTTAAAGGCAACCGGGTACTGCCTGCACGGTCCCGACATGGCATAAAATCACAGGAGCAAAATTGTGACCGTCGTTGTGTATGCCAAGTCGTAGCAATGGCCGCTGTTGCACGCCTGTTGTATGCCTGTAGGTCTCTAGGACTAACGCCGCTCACGCTACCTAACGCAGAAGCGCGCAGACACCTGATGATGATGATGATAGCACCTCGCTTTGCCGAAACCGAAGCTGTGAATTCGGGCGAAAGGTTCTTGGGGCCCGTGTATAGTACAGGGCCGATATTTCACACCCTAAAATCTGGAAAATAACCCCGGGCTTTACGCGTGTTTTTACGGTAGCTGTTCGTCTTGTCTTCCAAATGGTTTTTTCCTGGTAAGAGATACTGTGAAAGGGCTATTTCATTAATATGCTACAGAAAAAACATTTGACAGAAACTTGCCATCCAGGAAAACTTCTCCGAAGTCACTAAAGAAATGCCAATTTCACCTGAGAAGTTTTGCATTGAGAGTACTTAAAGCATTTGACTATTGTAAAATGTAAGGCTCATGGTTATATGGGCCCTTTAAACTCTATTAAACATCAGCCGACCATAGTTAAAGCATGGTGCTTACTACTAGCTAGAGTGTGGTTTAACATGCAGAGACAAGAACAGAGTTCACTCAGTGATTGTGAACACTTGCGGACATGACGAGGAGCACTGCAAGAGGAGAGCACGCATGTTGTCTCTTGCTTCAACATGTAAATTGTGCCATATCACCCGGCAGATCGTCTAATATTTGATTGACACTGGGTGCACATTGAAATCGACACTTTTCTTCCTTGCTTGACTGTGGTGCATTGTCTTCAATACGTAACGCAATACGTAACGCAATACGTAACGCTTCAATACATATCCTCATCCGCATGCACTCATTTGCATGACCTCTGTCATTTACCACGTGTAAATACTATGCACACATCAAGAGCGCTTTGCGTTTTCAAGATAAACGCCACACCTTCCTTGCCGTTTGCTAACTTTGCCCTCAGACTTTCTTTGCAAGTCACGCACATGCCACTATTCATAACAGACGCAGAGCAATGTCACCTCAACACCAAAACGCATGGCTACCTTCTTAAAACCGTGTGACATTTTGTGCACTTGCGAAATGGCTGCAAACTTTTCTTTCTACTTTATTCTTTTCTCCATCTTAAGTTCCATCTTACAGTTCAGAATATTGTAATCGCATTTCATTACAACATGGCGGCTCGGCCATGTTTATTCGCTCTGACATTCGATACAAGAGGCCAGCAGACCATGTGACTGCACCAATACCAGTCGTGGCCAACGTCCTTGAACACACTCAAACCGCCTTATAACGAAGTTCAAGAGAGACACGGAATTACTTCATTATATCCATTATTTTGTTATAATCATTATTTTTCTTAACTGCAATATTTGCAATTTGGATACGAAAATTCTAACATGCAAATAAGTAGAGCTGTGTGAATAGCAAAATTTTGAGTGCGAAGCGAATTCGAATATTTATGTTCAAGTGTAAATCGAATCATTTTCGAATATTTTTGAGTAATACCATATCTAATTATGAAGAAATTTACCATTAACCTGGGCAAAAAACTTTATTGCGTGGCTAATGTATTCCCACAGTGTCATTCCAAAGTCCTGAAGAACAGTCCAACAGTGAACTGTGCAACAGAAAGGTCAGGTAACTTCACCACTGCACACGGGTGCTAGCTTCACCGCAATATGAGCGTGTTAACTTCACTGCAGCACACAGGCGTTAGCTCCGCTGCCATACACGAGTGTTAGTTTTGCCACAGTACACAGGTGTTATGCAGCAAAGCTCACTACATGCGGGAATGGTCCCGCCACGGTGGTCTAGCGCCTATGGTACTTGGCTGTTGATCCGAGGGTCGCGGGATCGTATCCCGGCCGCCGCGGCTACATTTCGATGGAGGCGAAAATGTTGAGGCTCGTGTGCCGTGCAATGTCAGTGCACGTTAAAAAACCCCAGGTGGTCAAAATTTCCGGAGACCTTCACTACGGCGTCTCTCGTAATCACAGCTGGTTTTGGGACATTAAACCCCACAAATCAATCAGTCAAACATGCCGGAATGGGCCACTTGTCACGAGACAGTGCATATTTTCCCCCCCTTAATTACCAACTTCTTCACCAACTTACTATTCTTCGAATAGTAAAAGTTAAGTGCAAATCGAATCGAATAGCATACACTATTCGAAAATTATTCGAAATTCTGAATATTAGCACACCCCCTACAATTAAGACTGCGCTGTGGCCTGTGGTAAAGCCACACATGCTGTGAAGTCTTATAAAGGCATTATAAAAAAGATCCTGCAGATCCCACGCACTGTGGGAATCTGTGTCATGTGAAACAGCGAACAAGGGAATTGCCTATGACAAGTTGTATGGCATTCAATCCAAACTGTTATGAGTAGGATCAAGGCTTTTGTGCAAAGCATGTGCACTCATAAGTATGCTTAACGTGGGCTAACCAGGAACGTCGACAGCACTCTGGTGACTGAATGGTACCTCATGGTACGATGTAAAATTGGAAGTCACGTTAGTCCAAAGCACAGACATCTCTTTTGTCGTGGAAAAATGCATTAAACTGTGCGTTTATGTGCTATCGTAAGCATCGTTCGTTGTATTCCTATGGGATCGAGCAAAGTTGCACAAAGCATACCGAATGGTAGCAGAACATATGTATTGCTGGGATAGTGCTTATCACACATTAGAAGCGGAATTCACTTTGTACAAGCACTATCATTACAAATGCTGGTGGAATAGGTCTTATATATACGGAGCGGGGCAAGCAGCTATAGCCTAGTGGTAGCATGCTTGTTTGGCACCTCGAGAGCCCGTGTTCAATATCATCCTAAAGCTTCGTAGGTTGCACGTGTGTCTGTGTGCTTTTTATGTCTACATTTCAATCACGACCTGCGATGGACGGTGTTCCTTTCTTAAGAGCGGAGCTCTTTGAGCCGGCAGTCATGTGTCAACCGCAATCAAAGAAGCATGGGCTGATCCTGGAGGCAGTAAACCAGCGTGAGGTGCAGAAAACTTGAGGCACCGCTCAAAGTTGCGGGTTCAATCTTCGCAGTCACAGCATTTCGTATGTCTATTTACCGCCGTCGTGGCGTTTCATATGTCTGTTTTAGTTGGTCATCGGCTGACATAGGATCTATGATTCAAACAGCTGCGGCGCATAGCCACATATCATGACACCAACTGGTATGAGCAACAAGTGATTGCAGTGTCATTAATCATGACGTAGATGATGATTATATCACTTTGGCGATGTAAGGACGAGTGATTCATGTTTGTCATACATTTGTACCCTACGGGGCAAATATTCGGGTCATCATCATCATCATCAGCCTGTTTAAGTCCACTGCAGGACGAAAGCCTCTCCCAACGATTTCCAATCCACTCTATCCTGAGCGAGTTGGTTCCACTTTATGCCCGCAAACTTTTTAATTTCATCGCTCCATCTAACCTTTTGCCTACCTCTGTTGAGTTTTCCCTCTCTTGGTATCCATTCCGTCGCTCTTACTGTCCACCTATTATCCTTCCTCCTCATGACATGTCCTGCCCAGGTCCACTTCTTTCTTTTAATTGATATGATAATATCGGCTACTCCTGTCTGTTCTCTGATCCATTCCGCTCGTTTTTTATCGATTAGTGTTACCCCTATCATTTTTCTTTCCATTGCAGGTTGCATGCTCCTTAGTTTCATCTCTAGTTTTTTCGTTATTCTCCATGTTTCTGCACCGTACGCTAGGGAGAATGCAGTGATTGAATACTTTTCACTTTAGTGAGAGCGGTAAGTTTCCAGTCATGATTTCGTAATGCCTTCCGATGCAAGTTTCGTAATGCCTTCCGATGCGTAATGCCGTCCGATGCAAGATCGATGCAAGTTTTTCAAGTACAGTATCTCCTCCGTCTTTGATCAAGTCGGCTGTTATACCATCTTCACCAGCTGCTTTACCACGGGACATGCCTTTGGCAGCTTTTTTGACTTCGTCAGCGGTTATACATGGAATTTCGGTGTCCTCCTCTGGTTCTATTTCTATTAAGGTTGTATGGTCTGTCCGAGAGCTGTACAGTCCAGAGTAGAAATCTTCTGCTACTTTTACTATTTCGTTGAAACTGTTGATAACGTTACCTCGTTTATCTTTTAGCGCATGCATTTTGTTTTGTCCTAAGTGCAGTTTCTTTTTGGCCGATTTAATGCTGGTGCCTTTTTCTACTGCTTTCTCTATTTCTCTCATGTTAAAGTTTCTTACATCTCTTTGCCTGGCTTTACTGATCAATTTTGATAGTTCTGCGAATTCTATCTTATCTTTTGAAGTTACTTTCATTTGTTGGCATTTTTTTATTAACTCCTTGGTAGATTGGGACAACTTACTTTTTGCTTGCTTTGTTGTTTTACCCCCGACTTCTATCACGGTTTCAAGGATTGTTTGTTATGGTTTTGTTTTTATTTGTTCTAAATCGTCACCGTTTTTGTCTAGGGCCTCAAACTTGTTGCTTAGGGCGACTTTAAATTCCTCGTCCTTCGCTCTGATTACCTCTACATTGCATTTTTGTCTAGTAAATAATTTAGTTCTTGTTTTCTTTAGGTTAAGTACAATCTTTGCCCTTACTAATGTGTGATCGCTGCATTTTATCTTCCCCACTACTTCTGTGTCCTGAATTATACTTGGTTGTTCGCACATTATAAAGTCAATTTCATTCTTTGTTTCCCCGTTAGGGCTTTTCCACGTCCACTTCCTATTCTTGTGTTTCTTGAAGAACGTATTCATTATTTGGAGCTGGTTCCTTTCGGCAAATTGTACTAGCATTTCCCCATGGTTATTCCTACGGCCGACGCCGTAGTTGCCAATCGCCTGCTCACCACTTTGTTTCGTTCCTACTTTTGCGTTGAAATCCCCCATGACTACTGTGTATGGTGTTCGTACTTTCTTTATTGCTAATTCGATATCCTCGTAGAATTGCTGTACTTGTTCATCGTCGTAGCTCGTTGTTGGCGCATATCCCTGGATTATCTTAAGTTCATACCGCTTATTTAGTTTTATTACGACGCATGCTACCCTTTCGTTAATGCTGTAGAATTCATCTACGTTGCCTGCTATATTTTTGTGGACTAGGAACCCCACGCCATATTCTCTCTTTTCGGGTAATCCTCTATAGCAGAGGACATGTCCATTGTTTAAGACTATGTAAGCTTCACCTGCTCTCCTAACTTCGCTAAGGCCAATGATGTCCCAATTAACTCCCTCTAGTTCCTCGAGTAGTTCCGCTAATCTAGCATCGCTTGAGAGAGATCTTGCATTGAACGTTCCAATGTTTAGTTTCCAGTGGCGGCCTGTCCGGGTCCAGTGATTGTTACAGCCCTCTACTGCTTCTCAGAGCTGACCGCCGCCGTGGACAGATGTGCTGCAGCTGCTGGACACTGAGGGCGAGGGTTTAATTGTAGACATCGTGTGGGAGGTGGTGGCCAAATACTTCACCAGGGAGGCCAATTCCTGTTCTGGTGTAGGAGTAAGTCGTAAACGGCACTTGAACGACTGAAAGCCTTTCAGGTATCCAACCGTCGCCAGGCCCCCCCTACCGACGTAATCTCGAGCTTATGACAAACGTCCTTTAAAAAGAAAAGAAAAAAAAAGGGGAGGGGGATGGGCGTCGAACCTGCGACCCTAGAAGGTTCCAGTTGCGGCGGCCCCGCATCGTTAAACGTACATTCTTTCAAAGCCTTTCATGCGCGATAATTTCTAAAGGCGTTAGTATTTCATACAGTATTTGGTCTCAAAATGTCCGCGATTATCTAGTTTTGCTGATCGCGACATCCAGGACTTCATGGTTTTTAAAATTGCTCTGACAGGTAGATCGACGCGCGTGGAAAATCGTGTTTTAGCGAATCGTTTTAACTTCTCGGTTGTCGCTAAGCAGACATATTTCCGCGTGCCGGATCCCGCACGTAGCCCGAACGTTGTAGTAGAAGTTAGGGTAAAAGAAATTATTGAAAACCTGTCACGTGGTCCCGCAAACAGAAGCTTTTTTTTTTTTTGCGACGTACGTGAATGGAAAAAACAAACAAATCGCTGGTTGTAAGTCGCGGTTGCATGATGTGCAATGAGGAATGAAATCTATAATTTCCTATGCCGGAATGGACGTGCGAAGACAAAATGGAAATATATAGGCATCAGGGAGGTAGCAGTCACACAGATACATACACACATATCTATATACAGCGGCACACACACACAAACATACACCCCAGGAAAAACATGCAAATTATCTATTGTGGTGGTGAAGGCATATTATCGTGTACATTCTTATAGGAAGTGGTTTCAGAGTGTTAAATTCATCATCCGATTTTCGTCAGCCAGCTAAAAGATTTGTGTAAAGGTTAGTAGTGTACGGCTTGTCTTAAGGCAAGAAGTAATCAAGGAGTAATTTGTAGTCCTTATTGCGCTTGCGATGTTAATTTCACCATGAATCTGTCTGTCTGTCTGTCTGTCTATCTATCTATCTATCTATCTATCTATCTATCTATCTATCTATCTATCTATCTTCCTTCCTTCCTTCCTTCCTTCCTTCTGTGTTGCTATAATCGGAGACCTTCGGTTGGTTATGTCCAGCGTCGCATGCATGGGTTTCCTGTCTGTGCGGAATACTAAGTAGCTAACACATTTTACTATCTGTTATAAGAAAAAGGTTTGTTTAGCTGCTCACCGAATTATCGTTGGCACGGTGGAGACGACCAGGAGAGCATCGAGACATAGGCGGATAGAAAGATAGATACAGTGGTTCCTTGATTGTATGTCCCCCGGTCATGCGACGACCTGCATTTTACGATGACTTGGATTGGTCCCAGCAAAACCCCCATAGAAATAATGCATTAAAAACTTCGTTTGTACGACGCAGATCTACACCGGCCCCACCTCATACGACGCCTCACTGGGACCGTCCGAGGAAAAAAAATGCCCCAAAACGACACAGGCGGGCACGCGACAACGCCGGGGCTAGATGGAAACGTCAACAAAATGGGTGCGCAGCCCCCCTCCACTTTGCTACCACAGGGCCTCCTCAATTTTCTATTTTCCAAGCGACATTTGGTATGCCAGAGCCAGCCAAAGTGCATTGCTTTTTGTCGCCAGAAGTGCGCAGTGCTCACTGCGCGGCGCACTTCCAGCGTGTTTCCAGCGCACTTCCAGTGTGGTGTGTTTTCGTGTTTTATTTTCTAGTGTGGCGCACTTTCGGCGCATTTTCGTTTTTTTTTCTCTTTTTTGTTTTTTCCTGGTGGGTTGGCTGTCAAGTAACCGTTGCATGCAGATGACATGCAAATAATTTCGAGCTTCACTTTCAAGAATGTGATCATTTTCACGAATCTCCGAGTCTTTCACCGGACATGTTGAAGAGCGATTGCTGTATCTGCTGTATGGCTACCAGAGGGCTGGGGCTTTTTTTTTTTTTTTTCCCCACACACAATTGGGCGAAGCTTGCACCAATGTTGTGAGCGGGGAATGTTTGCGCTTGCAAAAATCGAAGAGCCCAGGCCTATTGTAGCTGCTACTTCCACATGCAAAGTGTTCCACATTCCTAGACTAGTCTGCATGGAACTTCTCGTCATTGTAACTGGTGCAGTTCACGATGTCGCAGAACCGAAAACTGCTGACGCTCGGTGATAAGCTTCGAATAATTGAGGAGGCTGAGAAGCGGAAGGGAGCAACAAAAGCCAGTATTGCCCATGACCTCAACATTCCCGAGTCATCACTGAAAACAATCCTCGCAAAGAAGGAAAGCATTCTGCTGAATGCGGCCAAGTTCAGCCTGAAAAGAAAGGCCACGAAAGATGGCAAATATGCCTCCATGGAAAAAGCCCTCGTTGAGTCGTTGCGCCAGGCACCGCAGTTCGAGAATTGCTGTGGACGGTGCAGTACTGAAAGAGAAGGCAGAGGTTATTGCGCTGCGCTGCAGCGTTGACGATTTTAAAGCCTCCAATGGCTGGTTGGAACGCTTTAAGAAACGTCATAGGGTGGTGTACAGCCGCTGCTGTAGAGAAAGCGCGTCTATCAGTGTTTCCACTGTTGAAGAGTGGACTACAATATTGTTGCAGGAATTGGTACAGCAGTACAAGCCCTCCAACGTATTCATCGCAGACGAAACTGGGATCTTTTATAATATGCAGCCAGAGCAAACTTTAACATATAAAGGAGAGAGCTGCCACAGCGGTAAGCGAAGCAAGGAGCGCCTTACCATGCTGCTTTGTATGAATGAAGACAGCTCTGAAAAACTTCCCCCCCTCGTGATCAGGTAGTTTTAAAAGCCACGATGCTTCAAAAACTTAAAATGGTTGCCATGCCAGTACAAGTTCAACACAAAAGCCTGGATGACTGCTGCCATTTTTCGTGAAATTTTACAACAGCTACATTCACAAATGGGTGCCAGGAACAGAAAGATTCTGCTCTACTGGACAATGCGCCGTGCCATCCATCGGATGCATCAGACTTGAGGAATGTGCAAGTTGCATTGCTGCCTGTGAACTGCACCAGCCAGCTACAGCTATTTGACGCTGGCATCATCAAGTGCTTAAAGCAGAAGTATCGGAAGTTTTTGGTGCATCATTAGCTGGCGGGCATGGAACGTGAACAGCTGGAAAAGAAGCTTACAATCCTTGATGTGATGCACTACATTGCCAGTGCATGGGGTGCGGTCTCGTCAGACATGATCCCCAACTCGTTCAGGCACTGTGGCTTCAAGAGAAGTCATTCCTGTTCTACAAGTGAAGCTGCAGTGTCTGTTGATGACGAACTTAAATTCGGCAGCTTGCAGCTGCCAGGAACTTTTGTGGACTACGGTAGTGCCGATGACAGTGCTGCAGTTTGTAGTGCGGTGTTTTTGGATAACATCATCAAAGCTGTGTGCCCCGACTCTACAGACACTTCCGATTGGGAGGAAATGGATGATGCTGGCGAGGCTAGCACATTCGTTCTGACTTACGTGGAGGTGTTGTGTTACATCGATAACATTCGTCGGTTTGCTTGTGCACGCAATGAGATCGCGACTTGCTGCCAGATATCACAGCTCTCGAAAGCGTCCAGAAAAAGATAAGATTTTTTTTCAAAGCTTATAAAGTTTCATTCAGGTACTGTGCTTCGTTGTCATATTTTAAAATTTAATCTACCATCCATGCAGCAGTGCAGGTTCCTGCCGCAGGATTACTCAGGCGATATGTGCTAATTTTGTGTGTGTGTGTGTGTGTGTGTGTGTGTGTGTGTGTGTGCACGTGGTGATAAAAAATGTATTACTAATTACCGCCCAATATCACTAACCTCAACAGCATGTAAAATTCTTGAACATATAGTTCACAAACACATATCCACTTTTCTTGAAAAACATAAAGTACTAACAAATGCTCAACACGGTTTCCAACGGGGATATTCTACCGCTACACAATTAGTTGGTATTATACACGATTTTGCTGAGGCTTTAAATAAAGGCAATCAAGTGCACGTAATCTTCATGGATTTTAAAAAAGCATTTGATAAAGTGTCGCACAATAAATTGATTCATATCTAAGGTATATAATAAACAACAAAGAAATATTAAGTTGGATTAGGGCCTACCTTTCAAACCACTGTCAACGTGTATCGTTCAATCGGGTTTCTTCCGAAAGTGTATCAATTGATTCTGGCGTTCCCAAAGGGTCCGTTCTCGGGCCTTTGCTTTTTCTGTTGTTCATAAATGACATTGTTAAATATGTTTCAACGAATATTAGGTTGTATGCAGATGATTGCGTGTTGTATCAAACTGTGAGTTCTGTAGAGGATCAGGCGAGGTTAAATGATGATTTTGCAAAGATTATTTTATGGTGTGAGCAGTGGCAAATGCCTATAAATTTTGAAAAAACATTTTTTATCAGAATCACTAACAAGAACAAACCACTGCCCTTTACATATTCTACTGGTGACCAAGTTCTTTCCGAGGTTGAGCAATGTAAATACTTAGGACTGCTAATTACTAACAAACTCTCCTGGAACACACACATAGATAATGTTGTAGCCAATGCCTTAAGGAAGTTGTTCTTTTTAAGGCGTACACTCAAGCTAGCTACCCCTCAAGTATACTTGCTCGCCTACAAATCAATTATCCGTCCTATGTTAGAGCACGCCGTGATAATTTGGGACCCCTTCACAAAATCAAACATCAAAAAATTAGAAAGAATACAGAAAAAGGTTCTAAGATTCATTTGCAACTGATATGGTCGCAGCTGTATTAGCGAATTGATAAAAAAAGGTGATTTGCCCCCGGTTACTGAAAGAAACCGTGTTTGTAGACTGAAGTTCCTTTATCAGTTGGTAAATGGTCATTACAAAACTAACACATCACATCTTGATTCCATCTACAGGTTACACAACTAGAATCCGACATTCGCAAACAATTAAGCCTTTGATGCAAAGAGTCAATTCCTTTAAATATTCGTTCTTTCCTCGTACGATAAACGACTGGAATAATCTGTCTAACGAGGCTGTAATCCAAAAATCTTTGCCATCGTTTGAAGCGCATTTGATTTGAAGTGTTCTGTAACCTGTTCTGATTGCTTTGCCATTGTTCGTTGTTCTTTTTGTCCAAATGTACGTTGTGCGTGTTTATGTACCACCCTGCTATGGTCTAAGTTAGACCGCAGTATTTATAAATAACTAAATAAACAATAAGCACCACTGACTAGGTTCTTAGTTTTTCGATTTTACGATGCCTGGATTATACCACGGTTTTGCGAGGTCCCCTGAAAGTCGTATAATGAAGGTTCCACTGCGGACAGATAGACAGGTGTGTGTGTGTGTGTGTGTGCGTGTGTGCGTGTGTGTGTGTGTTGTAGATATGTTCAAAGTGACTCAAGTAAACTGTTCATCAGCACTGTGCATGTCGGTAGCCGGTGCAACAAGCTGCTTTCTGTCGCAACACGATCATCTCTCACTTCCGTTTTGCATGCGGCTCGTGCACATTACCGCGAAACTAGGGAAATGGTGACACTATCGAGCAGTCAACGGTGAAAATACGCTCGTCATGAATGAGCAGCTCGCAGCAGACTATCGAGCGCACTGTCGTCCCTACTACAACACACACAAATTGTAGGCCAACAAATCTCACCGTGCCGGGTTGGCCTGGTCGGCTTGTGTTTACAAAGGTCACTACGTTGCTGATGCACTCTCTGAGGCTATGTCTACCCACCTCAGCGTTCGGTAGTGAGTGGCCATAACATGGCCTCCAAGATGGATACAATGCAAACTCGAAGGCCATGCTTTTACACCTAGCTGCTTGCAATAAAAAAAAAAACGGCAGTGGCAAGTGAGGACTGCAATAAGACTGAGTAAGGCAGCAGTACACATTGGTGTGCGTCACTACTTTCACTTAGCTACTCATGATAAGTGCGGCAGTTTCATTGGCTGCAGGATTTTTGAATTGCCACGCCGAATGGCTGCCAAACACTGCAGGATGCGGTTTTGTTTGCACGGACGCGGGCCGGTTTTCAGTTTCGGAGGCGATTTTAATTTGTTGTATTCATTGAAAGGTCAGTTTTACTTCGTTAAAATGAGGTTTCAAATACGTGTATGTCTATGGTGATTTCAGTGGGAATCATATTTACTTCATCATATCCATTATTTCATTATATCCCGTTAGTTCTTGCTGGTCATGATGCTCTCACATAACACAATGGGAGAGCTGCAAATTAGTAGCAGCAGCAAGAGGTGTGGGGCAGGAGGCCTGTGTTAAGTGCTCGAGACTCATCACTCCTATGTTCAGCCAGCAAGCACATCAAAGAGGCTAGATGAAATGTTTCCCATGGCATGCACTCTTGTCCACACACAATGGCCCTACCAAGAGTGGCCGATCAGTGCCCTTCAACTTACAGTGGCATCTCTGGCGGCAACCTTTTGTCCCTATATGAAACATCTGGCAGGAGTTTCACGACTAGTAGAAGAGTACTTGAGGACGTCAGCATGGCCGGGGCAAGGGTCACTGATTGAGCGCTTTGCACATCACACGCATGCATGTTGCATGTTGACACGCATGCATGTTGTAATCCATGCTCAGTGGGAATGTGCCTGTGCTGTAAACCTTAAGGGTTGTGCTACTGTCAAGCAGGCCAATGCAAGCATTGCTAGTGTGATTACTGGGTGAATTGTGCTGATGCTCATACCATTTTTGGCTGAACCCCAAATCGTCAAAATTTCCAGAGCCCTCCACAGCAGCACTGCGACATATCTATATTGTGGTTTTGGCACGTGAATTCAAGCAATTATTCATTAGAAAACTACATTTCACTGTGCATTGCAGGGTGTGTTTTTTATTAAGACCTCACTCTGTACTACACAGTGTCATTTGCTTAGAGGAATGTGTTTAATTTCACCTTTTCCCCAATTTGCCCTTCAGCTGTAGTGGAAAGCGGAACTGGTAATTATGTAAAATTATACCTAGTATATGCTACTTATTTTCGCACTTTGTTGATCAAAAGTTGGTATTAGTGTGAGAGCTAGTTACCGCCTATGGAGAAAAGTGATATAGTGTTTTGAAAAAATAGGCTGCAAAGTGTTTACATAATGTTAATGCAGACTGCATCACCTTTTTCTTATAGGAGGCCCTGGCTGAAGAAGAGCGCATGGCATCACGCTATCTCAATGACACTGAGATAGCCAAGGCTCAACGTGACTTTGAACTTAAGAAAGCAGCGTATGACATGGAGGTCAACACCAAGGTTGGTAATTATTGTGATCTAGCTATACAGCCTTATCTCATTGACCTTAATGCACTTTATTCAAACTCGCAGTTTATTCAATTGGTGCTGTGGTCCCGGCAAAGTTATGTGTATTCCAATGGGCGAAAATGCCCAGTAATTCAAATGCAGAAGCGCTTGCTACAGTTCGTTCGAACATAGCGTGCCTTGACAGAACTTTTACCAGTACGTGGCAATGCTTCCCAACTTGGTTTGAGCCACCATGGAGACAAACCTTAGAAAAACCACCCCATTCCACTCGAAGCTAGTTTGGAAGCTCCGAGTGATGTTTATCGAGTCCCTGCAAGAGAAGTGTGAGCGCCATTAGCAATTACCACATATACATAAATTTAACGCACCTAAGAATTTCCCTCATGCGCCGAATCTCTGCAGGGAAAAGAAGAGAGACATGCACAATTCACTTTCATAAGCGTAAAATTTATCCTCTTGGCAGTTCCATTCCTTCTGCGACCCAGTTTTTGTGGCTCTAAGCTCTTTTGGATACGCTTCGATCACATGTCGTTTCAATGGCTGCGATCTTGACAAACTCTATATGGGGTTGGTGCACAGGGACAGGCGGCTCTGCCGTCGCCCTGTGTTAAGCACCAGTATGCGCACTCCTGCCTCAGTGGAGTGATAACGCTCCCTCCCGCACCGCGTGTGTGCCTGCTTGTGCAGAGGTGGCGTTGTTTGCATGTGTTCCGCTGCATCTTCCAGCTGGCTTTCAGACCGCCGAAGGTCTGAACGATTTCTTCATGGGTGCTAACATGGATAAAATAAGGCAGCTCGTCTATACCGTATAAACACGTGTAAGGGCTGCACTTATTTTTCAAGATACTACGGCCAATATTCAGGCTGCGCCCATACACGCGATGAGTAAAAATTTTTAAAATTTATTTTTGTTTTGTTTTTTGGGTAAAATCAACGTACCAATTGGCAAATGAACAGTGTTTATTGCAGTATCCATGGCAGAGTCTCCATAACACTCAATCGTCATCGCTCACCGATTCCTCAGACTCTGAGCTGATGCTCTGTTGTGGCACACACTCGTCAGACCACTAAAAGTCATCTTCTCTGCCATCCAAGCTGTTGGAGATTAAAAACTTCGGCATATGATGTTCGTCAACAGAGTTCCCGTGGACAAAATCCATCCAAGTACAATCGCAAGCGGTGCCTTCTTGAGCCGTCCGGTCAGCGTCTGCTCGTGGCCGCCGCTTGCCATCCATTCGGTGTATTGCCTGTGGAATTCAGCCTTAAAAGGCCGATTCACGCTGACATCCAGCGGTTGCAGCATGCCCATGAGGCCACCCGGAATAACAGCCATATCTCTGCCGACACAGCGCATCCGTTCCTTGACCTTATCCATAAGTGACCGTGGAAGCTGTCCAAAACCAAAAGCAATCGTTTGGCCAACAAAGCACCTGTGTGGTTCTGCCAAACAGCTTTCACCCAGTCGAGCATGAGTTCATCGTTCATCCAGCTGTTTTCTTAGATGCGAACTACGATTCCCTTGAGAAAAGCTTCCTTGGAAATTCTTTTTCTTTTCAGTACAATGTAGGGGGGTAGCTTCCACCCGTCTCTTGATTGCACGTATTTCGTACCTTCTTGGTTGTACATGGACTCCAATGCCTGGAAGATGTGTCATACAATAGTATTTTGGCAATAAACTGAATGTCGGTGCCAAATAGTATTTCCTGCGAGTGTGATAACTGGTAAAAAAAGAAGCATAACTCCACGAGATCACTTTTCGTGTTCGCGATCCTGAGCGTTCAAAGCAGGAAACCATATGAAACGGGAACATATCAAGAGGTTTTACTGTATTTTAATTGTGCAGTAAAACCACCACATCACTGCTTACCGTATAAATGTGTAGTGGTGCTCGCCAGGTATTTGTGGTGGAAATGAGGACATAACACAAAAGGCTGTGATTGGAAAAAAAGTAAAGTTAGAAGTAGTCATGGCACTGCATAGGAATTTCCTTGTTGTGTGGTTTTTCACTGAACACCAGCAAGCTGATAATTTACATGGCATGGTCAGACTCCACATTGTTGCTGTGGCAAGCAGCGTCACTGGTACACTGGAAAGAACAGGCAACCATGGTGTACAAAGTTTTCCTGCGTAGGTGCTTCAAGCAAGTTCTATTAACTGCACCTTGTATCATACTTTTCAAGTGGACTGAGTCACAAAATGAGTTGAGGGTCCACATTTTCTTGCATGTATTTTGAACGTTGTTGGCTTAAGAACTTCTGACTTCATGCTCCTATTGTTGTCATTATTGCAGCATTTGTCTGTCCTTCATTCAGTCAGCGCGACATGCGAATAAGAAACATGCTTGAAAAGTGTTCGAGGGCTCCTTTAATGGGTTCAACTGCACTGATGAGGGCAGTGGCAGATCTATGTGACAGCAGTAGGTGACTATGCGACTATCTCTTTGAGTGTACCTTTCTCATAAGACTACGCTTGAAGACATGGTTTTTGAAAAATGTGAATTTTTTTTGTGCTTTTTATCGCTTGTTAAGCTCACTTTCTTTACATATATGGCAATTAAAAAAATTTGAACTTTTGAATTGACTGCAATGACATTCAGTGCTGTAAGCATTTTGATATATAATAAGAATCTTTTTTGCTCAGAACTCTTTTTTTTTTTTTTATTACTGACATTGAATATTTGAATAGATTTTTCTTCAAAAAAAAAGGGGGGGGGGGGGGTTGTGACGTTGAAAAAAATGTGTAGCGCAAACAAGGTAAGCATAAGGAAGTTTATCACTGCTCATGATACAGCACTAGCAGTTGGTAAAAAAAGGAAAAAGAAATACCATGTCATTACTGTCATCTATGAAACGACACTACAGTCAACATGCAGATGAGTCTTTTGTTCAAAATGCACAAGGAGAGATATTATTTCAAGCAGATGAGCTCATTTGCATGAAATTTTCTAGGGACAACTTTGAAAAGATAAGCCAGGCTAGTTTTTGCCGATTTAAAGACTCTTAAAAGCTCAAAAATGCACTATGAATACCAGTACCGGAATCTGGCTTTTTATGAGCACTTCAGTGGATACACTAGTCTGTACATGAATTGACTGTCCATTTGTGGTAACTAAAGGTGAAGAGAACGTGATAAGAGTACACAATTTTTCTTTTATCCAACTTGCAGAAGGCAGACAGTGACCTGGCATACAGCTTGCAAGCAGCAAAAACACGGCAGCGCATCAAAGAGGAGCAGATGCAGGTGCAAGTGGTTGAGCGTTCCCAAGAGATACAAGTGCAAGAGCAAGAGATAATGAGACGTGAGAAAGAGCTTGAGGCAACTGTGCGCCGTCCTGCTGAGGCTGAGAAATACAGACTTGAGAAGATGGCAGAGGCCAACCGTAACCGTGTCATTATGGAGGCTGAAGCGGAGGCTGAGGCTATCAGGGTGAGTATCTCAACTATTGTCTTTTGCAGTCACTAAAGAAAAACAGTCAGTCAGTTTAGACCTGTGTAAACTATTCTATAAAGGTTATTTGTGCGAGTTTCACAGTGCAGTCAGCTCCTGTTATACCATAGACCACTTATAACGCAAGCCGCAGAAATCTCGAATACCTGCACTATAAGCGGTGCCGCACTATAACCAAAACAACATTTTTCAAAGTCTACACATGTGTAAAAACCGTCGAGCAGGTAGTGGTGTGTGGTAGACAATCGAAGCACGCAACCGGGCTGCCTTCACCCACTTTAAAGAAAAAAGGAAATCTGGATATTTCAAAGATTTGTCTGCAACCACGCTGTGCAAAAAAAAAAAAGGCGCTATAACGACGCGTTGCCGTTTATGCGGACTTCCCGTGGAACCAGACTGTGCAGAAACTGGAACCGTTCACTGCACGTTATCTTTCGTTTTCTCTGACGTGTGCACGATGTCAAAAACATAGTGACCGCAGATTGCCATTCTAGTGGTGCACCTGCCATCCATGACCCTGCTTTCGTTGTTGAAATGATTCGTCGCGTTTTAAATGTGGCCACCACAAACCAGTTGCCCACGGCACCCTATCTGCAGCCAGCACCGAAAAGGTAGCGCTCGTTAGGCCTAGTTTGTGGGGTTGCAGCCGGCGCGCCACACGGGAAGCTTGCCGTTAACAACACGGGAATCGGATGCACAATAAATCGCATTCGCAGAGCGATTCAAGGGCAGTGCGCATGAAATGATTTTAAAAAAAACTGGAGACAAACAGCCGTCAAGCGGACATCATGCGATCGCTGGCATGCGTTCCGTGCGGAGCGCACGTTCGGAGATGACAAACGGCCGTGGCAGCAATCACCGTCGCCATGGCAATCCTATCAATCCTACCCTCACAGGGCACACCCGCAACACGCTGCTGATGTTTTTTTTTTTCTTCTTTTTTTCTTCCCTCCGCTCCTAGCTTGTTCATTCGTTCTGCCCTTTTCCCTCCTTCATGGCGATTCGTTGCGCTCTGTTCGGGCGGCGCACTTCCATTGTGAAGCCTGCTCCCTACCTTAATGGTCCGCGGATTTCCCGACAGCCACATTATAAGCGGTCTTTCATCTCAGGGGGCTGCACAGTAAGCGGTATGCGTATACATTAAGTTTCTATGGGAAGGTCAATAATCTTGGTGAAATTAGGTTGAAATGAGTTTTTCTCTGAATTTGTTAGTACATAATAATGTAATGTTTTAGTACATAATACTGTATGCAATGAAAAAGTCCAAAGAAATGTCTCAACAAGGTGCATGGAAAACCAACAAGGTACATGGAAAACCACCAGGACAATTTTGTCCTCCTGTTCAAAAGCGAAGTTTGTCATTTTTTGTTCTTCTTCTGGGCTTGTGTAGAAAATTAAATTTTTCTTATTTCAATTAACAAAGTTGTTTAACCCTTCCCGTTCCAGAACTTTTGCCAGTTTCTGACACCACAAAACACAAGCTGTGCAAGAAAATCTCACAGGATGTTTTTTTTTTTTTTTTCGCATTCTGTACTCAACTTCTTCAATGATACTCAAACACCATGTGGAACTGCTTGGAACCAAATTCCTGAGTTCATTCTGGTGTCATTGCTGTAGGTTTTCCAGAAAAACCCAGTTCTCCCCGTCATATACCTTTTGTTTTGCGATCATTACAAACAGCATAGTCCTTTGCTTCGGCCTGGGATCATGTATATGAAATGGCCCTTCCCTTCTAGCCTTTCCTCGCACTCCATATGTGCAGACAGACTGCACTTTTTGGCTAGAGCCCCCACATCACCCACCAGCTGTTAGATGAGGTTGCAGCAGTGCTGAAGGTGTCGCTCTTTTTCGCCATGATTGTGCTGCTGTGTTCACATCAATATGAAATTATTGACAACCAAAACTTCTAGAATCCAGAAAAGGAAGCTTTCACCACCATTTCATTAACCTGAGAAAAAATGCGTAGTTTGCACAGTGTCTCAACATATTAACATAGTTGCTGTCTCCACCACAGTTATCGTGTTCTTCATTTGCTTCTATAGAATCGCTGTCATCGAAATCTGATGGAAGCATGTAATTCTCATCTTCTCTAAATGCTTCATTACCACTGAAAAAGGCATGTGGTGAAAAAGCAGCCATGCTTCACAGTGAACAGCATGCCAGTGAAAACTGATATCCAGAAGGTCCGAGCTCAACACTAGGCTGTAATCTTGTGCAAAAAAAAAAATAAAAAATAAGTTGTTTTATTACTTAAGAGATGGCACACCATGTTCGGGGAGAATGCGCATTCATTGTGGTGAAAAAATTAGTGAAGTTCAACCCCACACTTCCTTGTTGGGCTGTGCCTGACAGTGGACCACTACAGCCTCATTGCATTGTCGGACAGGGCCCACAACATACCAGAAAGGGTTAAGTACGAAGGAACATGAAAGGGTGGAAAAAACTAAAGCTAGTTACATGCCTGTGATGAGCCGGAGCCAGGGTGTCAAGTTCACTGTCACTATCATGTAGCGGTGGGCTGAATGCAAAGTGTAGGTAATGGGTCGAGGGCAAGCGCTGGTCGACTTTTTCTTTCTGTGCAACCCCTTACTTTTCTTTCTTTTCTTTCTTCACTATCGCTACTGTGAAGCAAGCACTGTCGCTATCACTGTCATGTAGCAGTGGGCTGAGGGCGAGACTGTGGGTAGTAGGTGGAGTGCATGAATGTATCTAGCGCAGGCTGCAAATAGGCCTTGTTTCCTTCTCTCTTTCTTTCTAAATTGTCCTTCTCATAACCACTGTAATGTAGCAGTATGGGTAGTGGGTCAAGGGCAAGAGCGGGTCTTCTCCCAGCTAGGCTAATTTGACTTGAGTCCGACACAGCAATAACTCGAGCTTCAACAGCTCTGATGTTAAAAAATATTTCTACTTTATTCATCTCTATTATATTCATAAAGGAATACTATAGCATTAGCGAGAGGGTAGCAGGTCTTGAAATTAAGCTTAATAAGAGGTACAAATTGAAGGTGGTACAGGGCTATGCACCTACATCCAGCCATGACGACCAGCTGGTTGAATGCTTCTATGAAGATGTTGAATCGGCAATGGCTAAAGTAAAGACGCAGTACACTATTGTGATGGGAGACTTCGATACCAAGGTAGGCAAGAAGCAGGCTGGAGACAAGGCAGTGGGAAACTATGGCGTGGGTTGTAGAAAGGACAGAGGGGACTTATCAGTAGAGTTTGCTGAGCAGAATAATCTGCCCATCATGAATACGTTCTTCCATAAACAGGAGAATCTGAAGTCGACGTGGAGAAGCCCGAATTGCAAGCACAAAAATGAAATAGACTTCATACTATGCGATGCCCCTGGCGTCGTGCAGGATTTGGAAGTGCTGGGCAGAGTTAGGCACAGTGATCACCGACGTGTCCATGGCGCGTGCTTTGTCGCGCCACTTCGCCGATCTCTCCATTTGGCCTAGTGGCCTGTGTTTGTGGGGCCCCTTACTCATGACATTGGCCCCCCTTTTAAGAGTTTTTTCCTAAAAAAACTGCTTCCTCCTCCTCTCCTGAATCCTCCGGAACTTGCCAAATCTTCTTGCTTTTTCGTAAATAAACTTCGGATGACTTCAATTTGGAGCTCACCGTAGCACTGGTCACCACCACACACTTCACGCATACACTGACACGTCTTCACGCACCTTTTGGTCACACCACACACAACACTAATACATAATCACTTCACACATAGCAAGAGTCAGTGTTCGTTCAGTTCACATTTTGTCCACTGAATAGTACACTACAACACCCTTTGCTGTGCGGACATACAGCCATTCCTTACAATCCTTTTCATGCCAGCGGCTGTAATCAGTGATATCAAATTTTTCTATAGCATTCTTCTCTATGCGGATTTCCACACTGCTCTATCCGCATTTGCTATTCTTTCTCCGCTACCCCTATAAACAACCTTGACAATCGCCATTCTCCTTCCTTTCCCATTAGCTGGTTAACTGCTCACCCTTTTCTCATCTCCCTATCGTTCTTGTTCGTGCGGATCTCCTCCTCTCTACCTCGCCCTTTTGCTCTTTATCCTCCTCCAACCTTTTTATACAAATTTCTGATAGTCCCACTAATCACTCTTAATTTTTCTTGGCCTTCAAATCACTAAGTACTCCGTCCAGCCCTTCCTACTTTACCTGCTCTACGGTTTCCTTCTGGCCATCTATTCTCTTTATCCTGTCACTGTTCAATTCCGTTAGAAGCCATCCTGTTCCTAAACCAATAATCTTTTTTCTTCAGTGGCCACAAAAAGAATCTTTCTGCCTTAGGTCTGAGCCTCCTCTCATTCAGCGTCTTGCGCAACTCTCTCGTGCGCCTCCATGCTGTTGCACGCTCCTTCAAACGCTCGCTACGGCGGCGGCGTTTCTTCGTGTTGCCAAACATTCTCCGGCGTTTCTTTTCCAAATTCCTTCGCGGACGCCTGGTGCGGCCGCCGCATTTGTCCTCTTTCAAGGTCGAACGCTTCATCCCACTACGTTCTCTCTCGCGTATTTTTACTGCACGCGCTCGCGAACCCCGTGTACGGGTCCCGCGTTTGTCCTCTTTCAGACACGAACGCCTCCCTTGCACCACTTCTCTTGTGCATTTACTTAACGCAAGCTGTCGTCGACGCAGTCCCCTGCGTTTACGCCTCTTGCGACCGAGTTTTCCCCGGTGTCTACTCGATCGACGCTCAGTAACCCTGTCGCGTTCGTGCACTTTATGCTCCTTTCGAACGCGCCTTCTTGGACGCAGGTTAGCGCCAAGACCTCGGTCCTCTCTCACTTTTCGATTCTTTCGAACTCGCGTTCTTTGACGCGTCTTAGTGTCAAGTCCATTGGCAGCGTAGGCGTCTGCCTCTTCCTTCCCTGTGACCTCCTCACTTCTGCTTGTACCGCTCCGATCGCGGACTTCACCTTCACAGTGCTCGCTCTCGAGCACGGCACGATTTTCGCACTGATCATGACTCCATGTCACGTCCTTCACTGTGGGGCACACATCGGAACAAACCCCGTTAAGTATGTGCTTGCAGCAACCTGCAATACACTCTCTATCAAGTATGTGCTTGCAGCAGCCTGCAATGCACTCTTGATTCTCCTGCACCGGCGGTGGGTGCGCTTTCTCCTCCGCTGCGCTCAACAGCTCTTGGGCGCCTACGCCCGAATCCTCAATCAGCTCTTGGGCGCCTACGCCCGCATCCTCAACCAGCTCTTGGGCGCCTACGCCCGCATCATCAACCTCCGACTCGAGCTCCTCTAGACTTAACCTCGTAGCCGCGTCGCCCTCCTCTGACCGTACCGAGACACTGTCCTGACTCGCCTGAATTTCCGGCAGTTCGATAACGTCCGCCTCATGTTCGCAAATTTCAACTGGTTGCACTACTGGCAAATTTGCACATGATGTCTCTGTATTCGCAACCGTCAGCCCTCGTTCCGTCTGATGTAACTGTTTCTTTAGCTGAGCTACCCGTGCTTCATGCTCTCGTTCGCGCTCCCGTTCAAGTTGGAGCTGGCGTTCTTTGCACTGAGCCAACTGAACTTCTAATTCTCTCAGGCATTCTTTTTGGCATTCATCAAAAAATTTTAACGCGTCTTTGCCACGTAAGTTCCTGCTCTTCGCTATCGCTGCCCACCGATCCCAATCCATCTTTGCAACCCCCGACGATCTCTCGTGACTGGGCCTGGAGATGTTAATCCTGGCAAAGGCTCGCCAATTATTTGTCACGAGTGCGAGCGTGGATCTCGGGAGCGCTTGCTCCGATGGATTGAGAGAGTGTGACGAGACGAGAGGCGTGAAGCGTTAACCAAAAAACTCCTCGTCCGCCGCCTTGCTTCACTTGTGACGTGGCGGGTCACTGCTTAGGCCTAGCCCAGCCTAGGCCTCCTCATATGTAATGCCCGGTCTCCAACCAAGACCGGCCCTCTGTGGCGATTCTTCTGCCGGTCGTCCCGTTCTGCCGGCGAAGGTGGAGCGCTGCGGGTACGCCGGGAACTGCTGAAGTTCGGCCGCTGCCACTCCGAAGTCCGTGCTCGATCGTCAGCCAGATCGACGGCACCCCGGAGCCCGACGCCCTCGTCCCCTCGTCACCAGTCCGTAGCTGGCCAGACACCCTTCGTCGACCGGTGCCGCGCAGAGAATGCCAGCTCAGCCTTCCTCCATGACCGATCTCTCCTCCGGTCGCGTGCCGCGAGCCCGCTCTCAACCAACTGTGGGCATCGACGTGTCCACGGCGCGTGCTTTGTCGCGCCACTTCGCCGATCTCTCCATTTGGCCTAGTGGCCTGTGTTTGTGGGGCCCCTTACTCATGACACTGACAGTGGACCACTACAGCCTCATTGCATTGTCGGACAGGGCCCACAACATACCAGAAAGGGTTAAGTACGAAGGAACATGAAAGGGTGGAAAAAACTAAAGCTAGTTACATGCCTGTGATGAGCCGGAGCCAGGATGTCAAGTTCACTGTCACTATCACGTAGCGGTGGGCTGAATGCAAAGTGTAGGTAATGGGTCGAGGGCAAGCGCTGGTCGACTTTTTCTTTCTGTGCAACCCCTTACTTTTCTTTCTTTTCTTTCTTCACTATCGCTACTGCGTAGCAAGCACTGTCGCTATCACTGTCATGTAGCAGTGGGCTGAGGGCGAGACTGTGGGTAGTAGGTGGAGTGCATGAATGTATCTAGCGCAGGCTGCAAATAGGCCTTGTTTCCTTCTCTCTTTCTTTCTTTCTAAATTGTCCTTCTCATAACCACTGTAATGTAGCAGTATGGGTAGTGGGTCAAGGGCAAGAGCAGGTCTTCTCCCAGCTAGGCTAATTTGACTGGAGACCGACACAGCGATAACTCGAGCTTCAACAGCTCTGATGTTAAAAAATATTTCTACTTTATTCATCTCTATTATATTCATAAAGGAATACTATAGCATTAGCGAGAGGGTAGCAGGTCTTGAAATTAAGCTTAATAAGAGGTACAAATTGAAGGTGGTACAGGGCTATGCACCTACATCCAGCCATGACGACCAGCTGGTTGAATGCTTCTATGAAGATGTGGAATCGGCAATGGCTAAAGTAAAGACGCAGTACACTATTGTGATGGGAGACTTCGATACCAAGGTAGGCAAGAAGCAGGCTGGAGACAAGGCAGTGGGAAACTATGGCGTGGGTTGTAGAAAGGACAGAGGGGACTTATCAGTAGAGTTTGCTGAGCAGAATAATCTGCCCATCATGAATACGTTCTTCCATAAACAGGAGAATCTGAAGTCGACGTGGAGAAGCCCGAATGGCAAGCACAAAAATGAAATAGACGTCATACTATGCGATGCCCCTGGCGTCGTGCAGGATTTGGAAGTGCTGGGCAGAGTTAGGCGCAGTGCTCACATGATGGTGAGATCTCGAATTGGGTTAGACTTGAGGAGGGACCACAGTAAGCTAGTACGTAAGAAACCGATCAATGAACTAACAGTAAGACGGAAAGTTGAATTCAGGATAGCGCTGCAAAACAGAGATTCAGCTCTAACAGAGCAAGCAGACATTTGCATTCAAGAAGTCAGCGATAATCTCACACACATTGTCATGGAGTGTGCAATAGAAGTAGGAAGTCCGATCGGTAGACAGACCACTAGCAGACTTTTCCAGGAAACGAAAGATTTGATTAGGAAACGGCAAGGCATGATAGTATCTAATGCAACTGACAGAATAGAACTAGCGGAGCTTTCAAAGTTAATAAGCGTAAGACAGCCAACATACGAAAGCATAATATGGAGTGGATTGAGCATGCTCTAAAGAATGGAAGGAGCCTGATAGCAGTGAAGAGACGTCTAGGCGTAGGCAAAAATCAAACGTATGCATTACAAGACAGGCAAGGCAATGTGATCGCGAATAAGGATGAGATAGTTACAGTAGCCACGACCTAAACAGGCAAAGTAGAACAGTGGACCTTAAAATTAATATGCAGAAAACTAAAGTAATGTTCAGTAGCCTCGGGCAAGCACTGCGGTTTGAAATAGCTGGCGAGGCATTGGAAGTGGTAAGTGAATATGTCTACTTAGGCCAGGTAGTGACCCCTAATCCGAATCATGAGGCTGAGATAATTGGGAGGATAAGGATGGGGTGGAGTGCATTCGGCAAGCATGGTCAGATAATGAATGGTAGCTTACCATTGTCTCTGAAGAGGAAAGTGTATAACAGCTGCATCTTACCGGTACTCACCTACGGGGCAGAAACTAAGAGGGTTCAGCTTAAATTGAGGACTATGCAGTGAGCTATAGAACGAAAAATGATCGGTGTAACCTTAAGGGACAACAAGAGAGAGGAGTGGGTTAGGGAACAAATGCGTGTTAGGGACATATTAATAGAAATTAAGAAGAAGAAATGGACGTGGGCGGGCCATGTAATGCAAAGACAAGACAATCATTGGTCATTAAGGGTAACAGAGTGAATTCCTAGAGAAGACAAGCGTGGCAGGGGGCAGCAGAAAGTTAGGTGGGCAGATCAGGTCAGAAAGTTTGCGGGGATAACTCGGGCCCAGTTAGCACAGGACAGGGATAATTGGAGATCTATGGGAGAGCCCTTTGCCCAGCTGTGGGCGTAGACAGGCTGATGATGATTCATCTCTCAATGTCTAAATGGTTTGCAACTGCAATAGTTGCAGTTAACACCGTGTCTCAGTTCAGATTTTTTCTTGCTGAAACAAAAGCATCCAATGAAAAGATAACATTGGTTCTGATGTAGGAAGTAGTGCTTATAAACATCCGGGAAATTGTCTTATTAACAGGAAGGAAGTGAATGCAGTCTCAAAAACCAGTTATGTAGTTGTCTGGTTCAAAAAAAAAAAGAGATGGGTACTTAGGGTAGCCTCAAGAGGGTGGCCCTAAGCACAATGACACCCCTAAGCAAAATGGTGGAGGCGGGGGAGTCTTTTGAGCAACTGTCGTGGAGATAGCCCCAGCCCCTCGGGCCATCCCTCTGGATCCAGCAGCGCTCAGGGTATTCGGCTTAAAGATGTGGTTAGCTGGATACAGTAAAAGGTGATTAATTCAAATTTCATAGGTATGCCTGCAGGGTTTGAATTTTAATTTTGAATTATCAAATGTGGCAATCTAAAGGTGTTCTCTGGCTCTACTCTAATGCTAGTGTGCAACTGACTCACAGCACGAGACTACACTTGAGAACATCACTGATTGTTTGAAGAGCGCATAAGTAAAAGTCGCCACTCATAGCTGCCCATTTCAAACCAGTTCATGCAATGTGCCTGTGATTGTTCATTACTTGCCTGCAATGAACAAAATCACAATTTCATTTATGTTGCAGATACAGCGATCATAGCAGTTTAATGCCAACGATGTCAATGTTAGGTTTTTGGGCAAGCTTGTACATTATACGCATGGCATTGCTACATCAGCCACTTCTACATAAGTTAATGTTCCACCATGCACTCTTATTCCGCGAGTTGAAATCAACGACAGTACAAGTTGTGGCAGGGGCACACCGATTCTTCGTAGCAGAGTTTTTTGTGTGATTGCTACAGGCACTGGTAATCGCACTTGCAGTAAGAAGCTGTGTCCATCAGCCTGTGGCAACTGTGATTTTGTGTGGTCATTTCATTGCAAAAGATTTTGAGTACTACAGGCACTGGTAATCGCACTTGCAGTAAGAAGCTGTGTCCATCAGCCTGTGGCAACTGTGATTTTGTGTGGTCATTTCATTGCAAAAGATTTTGAGTACTTGTAGTCTTCACTTTGTCCAAAAGACGGCCAAAGCAATGTGTTGATGCAGGCTTGGAGCAAATTATGCTGCTTTACACGTTTTAGCCATCTTATCACCATGTCATTTCTGATGCATCTTGCATCTTTAGGCGTGAGGTAAATGCTTGTGAGCTGCGAAATGTAGGATGCAAACAGACTTAAATTAATTTGCATATGCCTTGACGCACACCTCAATGAACTATCAATGCCAATTCATCGAATCAGTTTGAAAAATGGACACACACATCAGAAACAGCCATAGGGCATTTTAGAACACAAAGCATGAGCTTTCAGAGTCAAAGGCACTACCTCTGAAGTGTCAACCATGGATGACAGTGCTGGCTAGCAAGTCATGCTGTCTGTGTGTTAGCTGGAAATGTATCTGCCATGGCAGCACATAGTTCGAGTTATTCATGGCAGATCCATTTTGCTTGCAAATTAACAAGCTTTTTACATTAATTTCTTTGGAGCTTTGCCAGACTGTGCCACTTAGTTGTAATTATAAAAAAAGTTTGAATTAAAGAGCCTTTAAGTTTATTTGAGTTTTTGGAAGCAAAGTTATTTGTACCAAAAAAGAGATACCATGACTAGACCACACGAGCTTGTTTTCTTTTACGCATTTATGCTGCATTAAAGTTAGACCAATAGTTACTGTGGGCTCAGGTGCATGGCTTCCGAGCCTCATGCCAGCTGAGGACCTCTGAGACAACACTGGGCTCAAGAGCCATCACAATGACCTTTACTCATACACAGCCCAACACTGACTGACAGGTCGGATGTTGCTCCATGCACTCCGCCCCAAGCTGGTGGTGCGTACTACGAATGTAGGTTATGAGGCTGATAGGCGGCTGAGGCACACAGCCGAATTCCCCATATTTTATAGGCATACATACCTTCCATTTCTTCCAATTTGCTTGGGAGACTCCCATTTCTGGATGTCTTCCAGATTGTGCGGACATGGTCATAAATCTCCTGATAAAGAGCCCTTACACAACTGCTGAATGGAAATAATAAAGGAAAGCAGTTCTAAAAATTTTCTGGCCCTGAGGGACCTCAACAGCTTGCTGCAGGACCCTCACCTCAATGCAGTGATGTAAAGAGAGGGGAGGCAGTGTTGTTGTGTGTGTGCCCTTTTCTGTGGTTTGGTGTGTTATCATTATCTCAATGTAGAACTTGCTATAACATCATACTGCAGTTTAAGCAAAGTTAGCTTCACTGTGATACAGTGGTGTTGTGCAGTAAAGCAGGCTGTGTGTCAGAAGGGGAAGCTAGCTTTCTCACATTTTGGCCTGCACAGATGTGTAATTGCACAGGTGCACTATAATTAAGATTACTGGTATGGCTGATGTCATCCAAATGCCTCACTGGCAGTCATTCAAAGCTGTGTATATTACTGACCAAGAAAAAAAACCATCAGATTTTTTTTTCTCTCCCTTCCCCCCTCGCGTTGTGGATCCCCGTATTTTCGAGGTCCCTAGCTTGGTATATATGGGGAAAAAAAATGTGGCTGATCCCTCTGTCAAAGGCATCGGTATAACATGAAAGTAAACTGTCTTTTCGCATACGCAGTTGAATGTGTATAGTTGCATCGAGGTGAACTTGCCCATTCCTATCGGTGTTTCGCTGGTATGGCACCGTTTGACGTGGATGAACCCACGTTCACGCATCGCCTGCATAACTTCAAGGACCAGGCCCTTGTCGTAACTGAAGTGGTTTACGTATTAACTGGGCACAGTCGATCGTAAATGCCACGCGACAAAGGTAGTGATCATATTTACTTGCACCACACTGACCCATCAACATTGTTACCGTGCATGGGCGCCAAACGCAGCAGTGTTCTTGTTACCATCGTGCTCGAATAGTGGTTGGTGGGGGAACGCTACCCACGACGAAAGGTGACCGATGCTCTACCACTGCACTGTCGGCGCATATACACTCGAAGCTGTACGAACGCGCATATGCACGCAGCTGTGCGTGCGTTCATCGCGGCGGACTTCAGAACGCACCTGGAGTGGTGCCCCAATCCAGGAGAGGCAAGGTAAAGCTGCAGTGATTCACTTTGCCTCTCCTGGATGCCCCGCCACGGAGGTCTAGTGGCTATGGTACTCGGCTGCTGATCCAAGGGTCGCGGGATCGAATCCCGGCTGCAGCGGCTGCATTTCGATGGAGGCGAAATGTTGAGGCCCGTGTGCCGTACGATGTCAGTGCACGTTAAAGAACCCCAGGTGGTCAAAATTTCCGGAGCCCTCCACTACGGCATCTCTCATAATCAAAGTTGGTTTTGGGACGTTAAACCCCACATAACAACAACAGCCTCTCCTGGATGGCGACAGCGTTCCAGGCAATGTGCGCCTGGATGCACGCGTGCTGAGCCAGACGAGACAAGAAGGCGCGTTCGTACAGAATCAAGCATGTTTGCCGTTAGCACAGTGGTAGCACCCCGGGCGCCTTTCGTCATGGCGCAGAGAGCTGCGAGTTCGATTCCCGTCGCATCAACAGAAGTTTCTCTTTATTGTTCTTACATGTTTACTTTACTGCATCATATCCGTTACGGTAGTGATGTATGGGGTCGTGGTGGACCCCGGCATAAAACACTTTCGTGTTAAAATAGATTACCATTCAATAATTCCTCAAGAACATTTATGGGGCTGTAATAGGCAGCTGCAGTCAGTTATATGCTTGAAGGAAGTAACTGTAGTGGCAGTTTTTATTTATTAATGCGTACGAGCCTGGAACAATATCAATCTGATTGTACAATTTTTGAGAGTACAGCAGTTCAGAAGGACAAATAGGAACGGCAAATATCAAATGCAAATTGAATACATATATGCAGCATCAAATATCGAATATAAGAGAAATGCACCTTTAGTTATATCTTATTTAACGTACAATTATGGCAGCACCACAGTAATGTAGTGACTACAGAACTCAGCTGCTGATACGAAGGTTGTGGGATCGAATCCTGGCTGCAGTGGCTGCATTTCAATGGCGGTGAAATATTGAGGCTCGTGTGCTGCACGGTGTCAGTGCATGTTAAAGAACCCCAGGTGGTCGAAGTTCCACGAGCCCTCCACCACAGGAGCCCTCAACCCCAGAAATCAATCAACACACGATTATGTTAATACTCTCATAAACTAGGATGTAAGATATATTCCTATCGAGAACACACTGCCCAGGCTAGCTTGTCATATTGTAACCACATTCATAAAGCATCGCAGCATAAAGCAAGCGATAACAAATACAGAACGCTATCGTGGAGGAATATTATTTGTTCCACATGATCAGGCCACTGCAGTGCATGCCAAAGAGGTCTTGCACAAGGAGGCAGCTTAAGTGGCAGGGCAGCATGTTTCAATTGCCTCTTCAAAGTATGCTGAACACCAGCACGGTTGCATGCATGCCAACAGCAATACTGAGCATGTAATTGAACATGACTATCGTGATAGCTCATGGTGGCGGCGACAAGTCGTACTTGCTGGTGCGCTCTTCTTTGGCTGCCATGATAACTCTGTGCACAACCAATGCTTGCCAGTCTTGGCATCTAGCATAAATGCGGAATGTCATTCATTTTGGCCAAGATAACTTGGTTGCATATTCAATTTTTCTGGATGATCAAATCACCTCGAACATCGAAAAAATATTTAACAAATATTTGAATATTCACACACCCCTAAAGACAAAGTAATAAATAGAAAGGTAAGGAGGTTAAAGCAGAGATGTCATAAGAAATATAAGAATCTGAGACAGAAAGAGATTATTGGCACCAGTGCTGAAAAGCAATTAATCTGGTTATCCAAAAACAGTAGAACCTCGTTCATACATTTTTTAAAAACGCGATACTGAATGTATTATCCAGGAAAACGTATTATCCAACCACACGAAAAAAATCTGTTTCGCCGGAAAAGCATGCATTGATATAAATATTAAAGTATTTTACAATTTCACATAATTCAGGCAGTAAAATGTCACGAAACAGCAATAAACATCTGCTTATATAGTTACTGAAGCGTGTTGCTACGCGCTAGAAGGCACGGCAGTGACCGTGAGCGCTAGCCATCAGCGCTGACAGCGTCTGGAAGGAACACACGCGTGTTGTCTCTCGCTTCAGTGTTTAAACTGCTCCGCATCTTCAGGCAAATTATTTAACATGTAGCAAAATGCGCGTGCACATCATCATTTTCTCGGCCTGCCTGAACTGGTTGCGCGCGGCCATCAATACACGTCAGTGGACGCACAGGCCACGTTGTGTCCAACGGTGTGCACTCTGGTACATGAGTCGTGCGCACCAGGACTACTAGCCTTGCATCAACAGGTCACATGAACGGGCACATCACGTGCGTCGCACCGCCCAAGCCAAGGTCACTGGGCAAGCGTATCGCGTGCATGTTGACCGTCAGATCGCTACGAAACGTTCAGCCATTTTTTTGCCTCCCCCCCCCCTTTTTTTTAACCTGCGCTTTACCATCTGACAAACGAACGTGCAATCTATCAGCGGTTCCTGGCTGTTCAAGTGGTGCGTGAGTGCAGCACGCACCGGAGCGACCTGCACTTTTGCTCAACGGCAAAACCAGCCTAGGCACGCGCAATGTACACTTGCCAGCATGAGGTTACGCTTGTCACGCGGCTACTCAGTACAGGATTACATGACGCAATGCTTTGACGACTTGTTCGGTTTGACACGATGGTATCACCCACCCAATCTAATCGCTGGTGATATAACTGATATAGCCTTCTGATAGACTGCGTCTGCTCGCTCTCTGTAAAAAGCACAGGATGCGCTCCGTATCGACCCTTTTCGTAAACGGGCGCCTCTAGCGCCAAACGCGCAAACTACAGGCAGCTGCCACGATGAGGGCACCCTAGCAGACGACGCGAGCCTCAGTGAATGTCAACGCGCGAGTGCGTGACATTTCAGCACCACTGAATGCTGAATTGCTCATGCTTGTTCTTGGGGTGCCTAATTGTTCAAGCCCGTTGTATGATAATCCAAACGGGCTACATTCCGACGTGCTAGCATTGAGGATGCTGTGATGAGAACAGTGAAAAGGTTATAAGTATAATTGGAAGCCAGAGGAGCTGTGGCGCACCGCACTTGGTTAGAAAAATGTACGTGTATTCCCTTTCATTATATTGTAATGGACGTGAGGATAACTTTGTTATTAACGAGATGTAAACTCAAAGTGGTGTGGCACTTCAAGTCGATCTCTTCTAGCCCAAACTATGTGAACGATTCTTGTCTGGTTTATTATTATAACGGGCAGAATGTCTGAAGCTTTCTGCACAATATTTTTTGTAACCTCTGAGGTCAGCCGACAGTTTTTTCTTACGGACAAGAATGAACTAAAGCCTAGCCTGGTACGTCTCAGAGCTAAAAAAAACCTGGTTGTAAACAAACACTTCCGTACGATAAATGAGGAAGAACAGACGCTGATGGGCTCTCATTCGTAAACGCGCTGCACATAGGAAAGTTTCACTGCGACAAGCTGTCTCTTTTCTTTTTTCCAACATGCAGTGGATTGCGAGGCACGAGCCTGAAGGTTCAGTAGGGCTGCCGGAGCCAAGGGCAACTGCAAATATCAGACATAGAAAAAGCGAAAATAACGGTGCATGCATTTTTTTATGCGGTGACCACAACCATGAGCACTGTCGTGAATAACAGCACAGAATTTATCGGTGCATGCAATTAAGGTGGACAGTCCTGTCAGGAAAGCGATTACACAGTTATTTTTGCTTAATGCCCTTGCAGAGTTCATCTTTATGGTTAGGCCAAGCGTTATCCGGCATATTGATTCTCACGTAGATTTTTCTTTTTTACCTCTGGTCACGTAATATAAGCTTTTTTCCAACAAGCTTAGGCGTACAGCGATCCATGCCTGCTGCGGCACGCAGCGACGATCCTTGAAATAGAATGGTGCCTCCTCGGTTTTCCCTGCAGGAGAAAGAAAAAGAGCCAGGCCTGCGTGGAACCGCAGGACAGTGGCAGCGTAAGCTGGAGGACAGACGTTCTTAGATGCCATTTTAAACGCTTGGGGAAACTACTGCAACTAGAGGTGGTAGGTATCCCCTGCGCCGTAACTCTCATCATTTCGCCAAGTAGGGAAGTACCCACTACGCCATAATTACTGCAGGCATTGTAACGTGCAAATCTGTATAACTGAACATCTTAGAGAGTCTCTTGGCATCGTTTTCCCGTGAACGAACTGAACTCTCGGCCCGGCGTCGACGGCGAGCTTCGGTTTGGGCTTCTCTCTGCGCAGCTGTCTGTTGTGCCCGACGTTGCCTTGCTGCAGCCGCGCGCGTAGCTCTGCAATTCGCTTCTTCAGCAGCGGTCCGCACCTTACGAGGAGGAGCCATCAGGTATATCGAAGAGCCAAGTCAAGTTGCTGTCGGGGCTGCGCACGTCGCCTGCCGCATGTCGCATGGCACGATATGACACAATAAAGGGCAGCAGTTCGTAATAATGATGATGGTAAAGTTGAAGAAGATTGTTTCATAATGATGATGTTTATGAGGCCTCTGTAATGGGTGCAGAGCTACAAACCATGCAGCCCTGTGTTCTTTGAAATGATTCCTCGAACTTGTTATGCAATCCACTTTCCGCGACGTATAGTGGTGTTTTATTATTCTGCCACATAACATTTGTTAATGCGATTCCTCGGCAGACGTTATACCTGTTTAGGTCTTTTAGCGATGATTTTTCAACCACAGGCGTAGCTCAGTGGTAGAACGCTCGACTACCACGCAGTGTGTGTGGGTTCGAATCCACGCAGAGGACAAGTTGGAATATTCCTCGGTCCTGGTTATTTTTTCTAAAATTTGCAGCGATAGTGGTTACGGACACCGGCGGCGGCGGACAACTACGGTGCAAAAACGACCCTTGTTGTGATCTCATAACAGCTTACGCTGTAAAAGCATTCGTAAATGGTGCGAACACAAACGTCGCCGCGTATGCATAGCACCTCCAGCATGTTTATGTGCACGAAATGTTGTGTCTAGGAAGCACGAAAAGTTGATGTCGCGACGCAAATGTTGCCAAAATACGGTGAGCCCTTATTATCGTCCCAGTGGTGCCAGGTGTTGATGGTGCACGCTGCCGTAGACTTTGACAGTGCACACTTGCAGGTTTATCATCGTCCTGCTACCGAGCCACTCTGCCCAACCAACCCGTTAATGGGCACAAAGTACCACTCACTTGGGAGGCACGAACACATTGCACGAAAAGCACGTTCACAAACACAGACGAGATTTCGGCAGGTCACACGGGAACCAGCTGCCACCACACTCGCGCTTTGACCCCGCTCTCCAGCCATGCCTTCATAATGGCGCTCGCAAACCCAAAGCGTAGAGAAACTTACTTACGTGAAGAGTGGACACTCCCGTAGGGCCCTGCGCGACTAGCGGCTGGTCCAAACCGGCAATATTGTCTTCCGAGATTTGGGACGCCTGGTTTAGCTCTGTTTTGGTTTCGGTTTTGACAGCAGCGCTTTTGACCCTGGTTTACCTGGCTGTTGAAATGTTCAACTACATCGTCTTTAGTGAAGCTTCAATGTTGTATTTTTAGCATATACAGACGTATAAAGTAGCGGATCGCAACATTTTTACTAAAAAAACCACCAAGATCCTCGATGTATTCATGCAAAACAAAATTTTCTCATGCGACCAGCATAAAATTATGCAATCAGAGCTGTCGTTATTTTTTTCACCGTTTAGCCTAAACTGCTTTTCAGAATTGCACACAACAGGAAGCAGTGTTGGCACGGTACAAAATCTTTTATTTTTCATTGTTTACATGGGGAACTGCACACAAAAAAAGCATGCCTCATCACACACTTGATGATGTGCATCATATTACAAAGGGAAGCAAGAAATATGAATGGTAAAGCATAGAACACCAAGTCAAAAACAACAAAGAAAAGCACGGAGGTGCTGCATCAGGATCGGATCCCGGCCATGTTGAGGCCTGTGGGCTGTGCGATGTCAGTGCACGTTAAAGAACCCCAGGTGGTCAAAATTTCTGGAGCCCTCCACTACGGCATCTCTCATAATCAGAACTGGTTTTGGGACGTTAAACCCCACAAAACAACAAAGGTGCTGTGTCTATTTGGTCTAAGACATCTGTGAGAACCTCAACATGAATGGTTTAGCAATGACACCAACACGTCAAGTACAACTCACGCTTACGAACAAGCCCCAGTGGTTGCTGAAGCACATATTGTGCGCTACGCACGCAAAATACACTCCACCAGCATCAATAAACACCTCCTTAACGATGTTGAGTGCAAGAAACTGCAAATTATTTGTGCAGACAAAAGGAAGCAACTTACTGCAGCAGTGAACCAGCGTGTTTCTGAAAAGTGCAGTGAGGTGGGCATAACCAGCAGCACAAGTGGCACATGACCGGAGCAGCTAGCGCAGTATCAATGTTTTTGTGGAGATGGGACGCCACAGAAAGGACGTCATAGAGAAATATGTGACACGTCGATGCAGCCCACTGGAGGCATAAAGCTGTCTATCTTTGAAGCGAAGTGGAAGCAGTCATCGCTACGCCATCTGGCAGGTGGTCAGACCTTGAACTGCTCGGCCGCAACACGGCCCTTGTGGCCACTCTTTACGTAGTATGTTTCTCTATGCCCAAAGTGCCTTGCAAAACAAAACTGACGAAAAGCCCACCACCAGGTGCCGTACTTATGAAAAGGGCCTATTCCATACGCGTTACCGGTCTTCGAAATTGCTAAGTTTTGTTTTTAAGTAATGACCGTCGTATTGCATATCAGTAACTTGTGATCAGAAATGGCAGGTTCAACAATGCGTTGGGAGAATTCCTCTGGCAGTGTTTGTGCACTAGCTATCTAAATGTGGCAGACATTTTTATTTGCGCTTTTTAGGCGTGGTTATCGAGGGTTAGGTGAGCTGAAGTGGGCAATCGAAACTTTTAGCTTTCAAACGTTATCAAGATGGCAGCGCTCGGTGGGGGAAAAGATGAGAAACGACCCGCATAAACACCGTTTGCACTCGCGATTGCGCTTGCGTCCGCGAATCGGTGCTACTGAAAGAAATGGCGGCGTGTCTTGGTTATCATCCATTAAAAGTGCACTTTACGTATGCTTCCAACAGCTACCGCTCACGTGCTGTTAAAGCTGCCTTGATCGCGAGTGTCAGCAGCAATACCGATGAACGCAATGTGTTACATCTAGCTAGGTAATATGCTAGTTTTCAAGAGAGAACACCGGCGTTTTCTTGTGACACGGTCAGGCGAGTACTGTGGTGTAGCCACCGCGGTGGGCAGCTACTGCTCTCGATCGCGCAAGCTTCCCGACTTCTCGGTTGCACGCGGACTCTAGATACCAGAAAACGTATATTCCGATCAAAGTTGGACGATAAATCGAACATTGGTGCCGAATAATCGTCTCTTCCGGGAACGTATTAACCAGAAGAAAAGAAGCGTAACTCTACGAGAAAAGTTCATGTTTTCGCGATCGGGAACGTTGGAACCGGGAAATCGTATCAACCGGGAACATATCAGCGAGGTTCTACTCTATCCAGGTACCATTAATGAAATAAGAATGGTCACTCCGGTTATCCTATCTTCAAACTGAAATAATCAGATAAACGGTTTTTCCACAAAACCGGTTTGATGTTGCTGCACTAGTGGGTATGGGAGTGATTTCGCTGTCTTGACAATTCTTTTGAAATGAAAAAAGAAATTTGGAGTCCTGTTCTGATGTCCTTATCTGAACACTCCCGTCTCACCAGTAAATCAAATGGATGGTTTTAATTGTGTGGACTGTGTACTGTCACCTTTTTCCTTTTCTGAAAAAATTTTTCTTTGACAAAAGATATGAACCGCTCCTATTTGTCTGTTCATAAAATGTGTTCACTGAAGCCAGCAACTTTTTCAACTGACACATGTTCTTCTTTAACCCAGGCAGTACTTTCAAATAGTTCTCAATATGTTTTTCCTGTGCCCGAATTGATGAATATTGTAAATATTGTAACGTGCATCCATGGTCTTTACGCCACATATGGTTGGCAGAGATGGTGTTGCAGCTGTAGGTATGGAGTACTTGGTATTTGAGTTTGACTTGAGACAGTTTTGTCCCGCTGTCAACATGGTGCCATGGTCGTAATGTTGTCACTTGTATTGCAGAGAACAGTCTTGAAAGCAAGCTTCATTTCTTTGTAATTATGCATCTTGTCATCAATCAGTGGCCCACAGACCTTAAAACATTCATCCTCTGGACCCACCAAAGTAGCCTAGTGGCACTCACATTGTCCTGCTGAGCTTAAGGCGATAGGTTCAGTGCTGGCAGTGCCAGCTGCATTTTTTGGGGGTGAAACGCAATGATGCTCATGTACTTAGATTCGTGTGCATGTTAAACAACCCTAGCTGCTAAAAATGTAGTCTCCCACCACAGCTTGCCTTGTAATCGTGCATAGTTTTGGCATGTAAAGTCCCAAATTGCAATTTGTATCCGTGCGGCACTGGCAAATCGTGTGAGGGAGACATCACCTGGGGCCCAGTTTAAGTTGTCACCATGACATCGAGACATGTTTCTGCTGTCATTGTCATGACATAGAGACGCAGTAGTAGCGCCTGCTGTCTTCTGAATTCTTTCTTTCAGTAACTGCCCCGCCACGGTGGTCTAGTGGTTATGGCACTCGGCTGCAGATCCGAGGGTCGCGGGATCGAATCCCGGCCGCCGCGGCTGCATTTCGATGGAGGCGAAATGTTGAGGCCCGTGTGCTGTGCGATGTCAGTGCACGTTAAAGAACCCCAGGTGGTCGAAATTTCCGGAGACCTCCACTACGGCGTCTCATAATCAGAGCTGGTTTTGGGACGTTAAACCCCACTAATCAATCAATCTTTCTTTCAGTAACTACTGCGTACTTGATAGGGTGTGGTAAAGGTCAATTAGACTGAAGTTCATGACCAAGTTTGAACTGAATGAGTTGCCTTGCATACCAATATACATGGCTGCTCGCATTATTTTTTAGTGTATTCTAACTAAGCTAACTAAGCAAAAGTTGTGTTTATCTAAAGTGAAGCCAGATCATCAGGAGTAAACTGTATTGGCTTGATTATTAGATGAGAAAGCAGTTAATTTCATTGATTCATTTTCGCTGAAAACTGAGCACTGATCATCTGGGTGATGCCAGGACTGTTAAGGCACTTTTTTTATGCTTGGGCCCATTATATATTGGTAAGAGGGCTTGAGACTCGCTAAGCTCGGTCTTTAGTTCTTTTGTAGAATGTAGTCTATTGTTATTGGTAATGCATGCAATTGCCTTCCCTCATCATTTGACAGCTTTGTCTTAATGTTTTGGCAGCTCAAAGGAGAGGCAGAGTCATTTGCCATTGAGAGCAAGGCACGAGCTGAAGCAGAGCAGCTGATCAAGAAGGCTGATGCATTCAGAGAATACAAGGAGGCTGCAATCCTTGACATGATGCTGGATACACTGCCAAAGGTATGTGTAGCAGTCATGCTTATTTCGAGCAGCAACATCCTTGCTTTGCTGTGCCCGTTCAAGGCTCGTATAGCAGGGAAGAGCCATAATTTTTTATAGTGGAAGGGGGTTTATTAGCTCTAGATAGCTAATGGAAAGGTGGTACGACAATCACAGAAGCCATAGTTATGGCCAGCGTCAACAGCTCGAGGTCAGGGCTCGCACCTCTTGCTAAGGCCTTGTCCTACTACATTACGTGTGTTCCTGGTTCCCCACTTCAATAGGCCAATTCATTTCACCCTTGCACTACGTGAACTTGTTCACGGTGGTGCAGTATGGGTGCTGCTTTCGTGCAGGGAAGATTTCAACAGGAGGAGCAGCAATGCAATGCCAAAAATAATGCGAGAGTGCAAGTGTCATGCAGGCCCTTTGCTATGGTCATTTGTCTCGCAGGTTGTGGCGATTATTCAGGAATCAGTGCTGCTGACATTGCCTGGCACTTGCAATTACAGGAAAAAGATCACTGGCGTACTTGCTGCTCACAATTAAAATATAATGAATTTAGCTGGCTTTGTCATCTGCTGCGGTTTCAGCCATCTTGTCCTGCATGAACATTGCTTTACCATGCGTGAAGGTGCAGAGAATTCGTGAGGCCTTCATGGTCAACTCAGCAGCACTGTGAACTGGTTCACGATGTGCATCTGAAACAAATGGACCTTATTAACTCTTTTATATTAGCTACCTCGAGTGCCTGCTCAAAGAACTGTCTATGGTATCACAAATGATATTGAAAAATCAGTTTCGCAGAATCTCTCAAGGCAAAGGAGAGGTTATAAAAGGGAAAGTTGGCATCCATCCTTTTGTGACACAAAGCTGCAAGGAAATACATACGAATTTTTATGAAAGAAAAGTTCCTGCGATCTGCCTTTTGCATGGTCCAAGTGCGAATGTGCCACAACCAGCGCAAACGACCTGTACGCATCGTAGCAAACGACGCAAGTGGCATGCAATGCAAACGGTGTACGCATTACTGAAAGTAATGACACTCGGTGCCAGCTATTCCAGTACGCCATCCTGACACGCATTTTTGATAGCGTGAAGTTCTCTCACATCATCATACAATGCAGGTAGGATAACGCTGCCTATCTGACATGGCCTTAGCAGTGAGGAACGCACCGGACACATGAGTGTGATGGGGTTCTTTGAGAATTAGGTGAGAACGCACGTTGCGTCTTACGATCGCAACGCGTTCAGGAATACGGCGAGGCTGCTTTTTGTGAAGATTTTATAGCAAACACAAAACGAAAACAATCACCAACAACCAACACAACAACTAAGCAAACCGCGACACTCTCGAGCAGGAAAGAAAGACAACGAGCATGCAAACGAACGCGTCAGTTTGGCCATCGTGAAACAGTCTCACCGAGGCTGCGTAGCTGACGCGTGGAAGAAGTCCACGCAGGCGAGGCGTCAGTGCGGACGGGAGGTCTCGCTGTCGTTTGATGAACGGTGCTGCGTCACGTGTGATGCTACTGCGGTGCGGGCCAGGGACGGAGACGAGGAGGACGACGGGCACCGAGGTCACGGGAGGCGTCGCGTTGCCGCTCGGGGCTGGAAGGAACAATGCAGCACTCGGGTCTACACCCGACGGTGCTGTCAGAAGCTTGGGCGGCTCGTCAGGCGACGGAAGGAGACGACGTCAGGAGCTCTTTGCCAAGCGGAGCCATACACCCCGACTCTTGGCACCCGCCAGCCACTCGGGACTACGCCGCGACCGTGGTACTGGCGGAGAGCTCCCCTGCCACGTCCGCCCTGCTGGAACGCCGCTTCGCTTCTCTCCATATGGCGCCTTCACGTGCGCGCTCCACGCGCCACGCTCTGTCTTTACTCCTTGCGGCCGGATTTCTCCGCCTGTCGTCGTCCTCTTCACCACCTCACGTGCAGAGCCGGCACTTCTCCGTGGCCGCTCTTTCCGTTGCGGGTTCGCCACAGCAACAAACACCACAGGCGCGCACTTCTCCCATGACACGAGCCCCCCCTTCGATAAGTTTTTTTTTTGTGTATAAAAAAAAAAACTTCGGGTAAGTGCGCGCTTTTGATGCACTACACTTGTCCAGCACACAAGGCACCTAGTTCACAGCACACACTGCACACACAACGCATAGTTCTGATATGTAGTCCAAACTAACGAACTGCTAACTACAGGTTCGTGCACAAAGTCCTTGAAACAATGCGGGAGTAAAAACCAAAATTAGCGACCGGTTACTCATTCGGCCTCAGGTAATAGCGTCCCACACAAAACGAACAACACCTCTCACGGTCTTGTTACATAAATGTAACAACGACGCGCGTTCGTGACCCCACGAGAAAATATTGAGGACGATGGTCCATTGGAACACCGCGCTTGCGCTGGTGCTTAGCACGGCCCTTAGATGACCATCATCACAAGGAATAGTAAGGTGTTCAAGAAGTGCAGTGTGACACAGAAACGCGTGATCGAACACGTCAGACGCCCAGATGCCCTGCTGCATGAGACAAGTCCTTAACACATGCTTATCTAGAGACAGGGTTTCTGAACCAGATAACAAAAAAGACGACTTGTCAGTACTTTCACGGCTGAAAGACTCCTGTACAACCGCTGTGCTACCACCTCCAAGGTCAGCATTTTTGTACAAGCAACATGTGCTTTTGACTTGCTTGTGTTCGTTGGTTCTCACTAGAACCTCTGCCTGAACCTGACACTGAATCGGGTGGCGTTCCGAGCAAGGAGTTCGATGCAAAAGCGTATGAGTGAACACTTCGAACGCCCAAGCGTCTTGCTGCGAGAGACAAGTCTGCAGAACATGCCTCTCTGGAGACATGGTATCTGGTTCACATGATCGAACATGTGACTCATCAGTCATCGCAGAGCTGAACAACCCCCGCATCAACCCTTTGCCATCACATCGGAAGCCATTCTTTGCACCTATGTAAGGTGTGCTTTCAACTGAATCCCTTTGGCTTTCTTTGTTGGCTACTTCAGTACTGATCTGGTCTCCACGCGACGAACTACTAGAATTACTATGTTCTGAAGTTACCGGATCTTGATGGAAGTGGCTAGTACTGCCCTCGACGATGTTTACGTCATTACTTGTGGCATAACGCTGCACGAGCAACGAATCTGAAAATGTCATCTCAGATTTTGGTTTCGGGCAATCACCCATGGCGGCGCTACACGTTACCGCAACTGGCGGCAGCCACGAGGAAGAATGGACGTTAACCCTTTGAGGGTTCTCATCACGGCGTTCGCCGCCGTTATCAGGACAGGAAAGAATTGTTCCTTTAGTGGAACTTCCTAAAAGAACTACTGTCCCTCTATTCACAGTATCTTGCCTCCCAGAGGCTCCAAAGTCTATGCCACTCTGGCTAGTATTCTGCCTCACGCTCAGGAAGCTCCTCTCTGCCTCCTTCAGCTCGTCTGAAATCCAAGTCCCTGGGTCCATAAAAGAGACACTCTCGACGCGCACGGAAGCGCGAGCTCTGGCAGCGTTTTGCGCTTCTAACAACCGTATGCGAAGCTGATGGTTTCTTTCTTCTAAAGCTGCCACTTCACGCGCTAATGCCAGCTCCGTCTCACGGGCGCGTGCCTCGCGCTCAGCCTCCTCGCGCCGCGCTTCGCGTTCCTTCGCCTTCTCTTCGTCGAGCCATGCCCGAAGAGCGTCTCCCGATAAACCGATTTTCTCCCCGATAATAGTGAGCTCGTCTAAATCCAACTCGCAGTCGTCGTGATCTTTTGATCCACACAGAAAACAGCCCCGCCCCACGTTGGGCGCCATTGTGATGGGGTTCTTTGAAGTTAGATGTGAACGCACGTTGCGTCTTACGACGGCAACGTGTTCAAGAATACGGCGAGGCTGTTTTCTGTGAAGACTTTATGAAAACACAAACGAACACAGAACAACCAACACAACAAATAAGCAAACCGCGACACCCTCGAGCAGGAAAGAAAGACAACGAGCATGCAAACGAACGCGTCAGTTTGGCCATCGTGAAACAGTCTCACCGAGGCTGCGTAGCTGACGCGTGGAAGAAGTCCACGCAGGCGAGGCGTCAGTGCGGACGGGAGGTCTCGCTGTCGTTTGATGAACGGTGCTGCGTCACGTGTGATGCTACTGCGGTGCGGGCCAGGGACCGAGACGAGGAGGACGACGGGCACCGAGGTCACGGGAGGCGTCGCGTGAGCTCTGGCAGCGTTTTGCGCTTCTAACAACCGTATGCGAAGCTGATGGTTTCTTTCTTCTAAAGCTGCCACTTCACGCGCTAATGCCAGCTCCGTCTCACGGGCGCGTGCCTCGCGCTCAGCCTCCTCGCGCCGCGCTTCGCGTTCCTTCGCCTTCTCTTCGTCGAGCCATGCCCGAAGAGCGTCTCCCGATAAACCGATTTTCTCCCCGATAATAGTGAGCTCGTCTAAATCCAACTCGCAGTCGTCGTGATCTTTTGATCCACACAGAAAACAGCCCCGCCCCACGTTGGGCGCCATTGTGATGGGGTTCTTTGAGAATTAGGTGAGAACGCACGTTGCGTCTTACGATCGCAACGCGTTCAGGAATACGGCGAGGCTGCTTTTTGTGAAGATTTTATAGCAAACACAAAACGAAAACAATCACCAACAACCAACACAACAACTAAGCAAACCGCGACACTCTCGAGCAGGAAAGAAAGACAACGAGCATGCAAACGAACGCGTCAGTTTGGCCATCGTGAAACAGTCTCACCGAGGCTGCGTAGCTGACGCGTGGAAGAAGTCCACGCAGGCGAGGCGTCAGTGCGGACGGGAGGTCTCGCTGTCGTTTGATGAACGGTGCTGCGTCACGTGTGATGCTACTGCGGTGCGGGCCAGGGACGGAGACGAGGAGGACGACGGGCACCGAGGTCACGGGAGGCGTCGCGTTGCCGCTCGGGGCTGGAAGGAACAATGCAGCACTCGGGTCTACACCCGACGGTGCTGTCAGAAGCTTGGGCGGCTCGTCAGGCGACGGAAGGAGACGACGTCAGGAGCTCTTTGCCAAGCGGAGCCATACACCCCGACTCTTGGCACCCGCCAGCCACTCGGGACTACGCCGCGACCGTGGTACTGGCGGAGAGCTCCCCTGCCACGTCCGCCCTGCTGGAACGCCGCTTCGCTTCTCTCCATATGGCGCCTTCACGTGCGCGCTCCACGCGCCACGCTCTGTCTTTACTCCTTGCGGCCGGATTTCTCCGCCTGTCGTCGTCCTCTTCACCACCTCACGTGCAGAGCCGGCACTTCTCCGTGGCCGCTCTTTCCGTTGCGGGTTCGCCACAGCAACAAACACCACAGGCGCGCACTTCTCCCATGACAATGAGTAAGACCAATTGTTCCATTCTCCGGCAGTTAGTTTGTGTAACGATGACAGGGATATGCAAAAGCAGAGGTCCGACCAAATGCATGATTACTCAGAAAGTCGCAATAAAGAAAACTCGCCTGGCTAGGCAGAGGGTGCCAGCACGTCGCCTGTTGTATTCCTTTGACACCAGGAATATGCCGCACCTCTCAGTGATGGAGGATAAATACTTCAGATAATTCCGTGAGTTGATGTGCGGTTCAACTCGTTAAACATTAGAGCGCACATATACACATCATCCCTGAATTATTTCATCATTTGTTGTTGTAAGAGAACACTGCAATTCACTTCCTGTGGTGAATTCCTCCAGCTGTTTCCCGCTTGGTGTTTTCATTGATCCTGGTCTCATACATCCATTCGTGACAGTGGCCTGGTATGCAGGCACTCCGTGGCTTTAACAAACGCTACTGTCAGAAACCTTACACGTATTGAGCTCTAGCTATCTCTCTGTATGCTTAATCAGGGAGAAACTTTCCTGAATTGTAAAAGGACACAACACGTCCATTCACTTTCAGTGCACCAAGATGACCGGTTCATTTTCGAAGGAAGAAACGAAAAGGTGCAAGCAGAAAAAGAGTAAAATAACAAATAACACAAGCGTTGGCGAACGGTATCCTCGCATCTCTTGTGCAGACAGCGTGACCTTGACCACAGCCATGCCAACTTGTTTTTGAGGGGCTTTACTTGTTACTGGGCATGTAGCACTGCAGGCCCGCAGGCTTTGTCCTACAGATGTCGATCCCTGCTGCTTTCATGCCGTGTTCTCACACTCCGCGTGGGCCAACTCCCACACATTGAAGAGAACAGCTACACATCCGTGAATTTGCAGTGCACAAACAAGACTTATTTTTGCGAGGAGAGATGGAAAAGGAGGAGGCAAGTAACAAAAAAAGCACAAATATAAAGCGTGAACAGAGCTTTGTGTCTTTTACAGCATATGCAGGCGCGAGCTTAGCCGCAACGTTGAGAGGGGAAGCCATATTGCTTATGATGTTGTGGAAGGCAGGCCCACAGACACTGTCCAATGCAGGTGCCATATGCCTTCACGTGACATACCTCTACTTTATGCATGCAGTCTTGAACAAACCGGATTCTACCCCGCAACTGAATGTTCATATGGGAAGCGAGCAGCATTTGCTTTGCCTTTCATGTTCGGGGGGCATTTTGTCCCATTTCTAGACCTTAAAGGCTTTTTGAGAGGTGGCTCTTCCTTTCTTTTTTGGTGTTCATATAGCTGGCAAGGCCTCCCAGGAGTGGGTACTGTGAAATCTCTGTATAACGAACTTCAGGGGACCGCGGAAAAATGTGCGTTATTCTGAAATGGTTGTTATACAGTAGAACCTCGTTATAATGAAATATTGGATATAACGAAGGAATCACAATTCCCCTTGAAATCCCCATAGATGAAATTGATATTGGCTATAACAAACTAATGGTTATAACAAAGTAATTATGGCTCCCCCATCAACTTCATTATAACGAGGTTTTACTGTAGTGGAAACCCAAAAATTTACCATAATAGCATTTCAGTAACGCAAACGTCCTACCTTTGCAATGGTACATCCTTGAACTCTCTTCTCACAATGCACACATGAACGTCAGACGAGGCACGTTTATTTGAAATAATCCGTGATTGTTTTTTGACAGGTGCAGCACGAACTCTGCATCATGAACGATTCTAGGCCGTCCGCATTTTTATGCACTGCTTCAGTCGCTCTGCCGCTTTTCTCTATAAATATGCGGGGTTTCCTCAAGTACTCCAACGCATCTGTGGCTGACACGAACTCGTCGCAATCTTCGGGTGCTACCGTGACATCATCGTCCATGTTATCGCTGCATTCTTCATCCTGAGTATCTGTGCCCTGGATGCTCTGCAGGATGTTATCAGTCGTAAGCTTCGCTGATGTCCACGTTGCTTTGTCACACTCAACATAGTTGTCAAATGTGACTGAGGGATCGACAGCTAGCTGCTCGGCCACCTTGCTCCAGAGCTCGCTGGAACTTCCCTCCGCTGCCGGTTCATCACTTTGTGGTTGGCCATCTGTCCTCATCAGGCTGGCCTTCTTCCAGAAGTTTTGTATGGTGGTGGACGTGATGCTCCGCCATGCGCCTGTGAGCATCTCCACAGCCTGTCGGACGTTGATGGCTGTCGAGTGCTGTAGGCGCAGGTTTATGAGCAGCCGCTGAACAAGGCGCTTCCGGAAGTGCGACTTCACGCTCCTTATTATTTCTTGGTCCAGTGGCTCAAGTACTGATGTGCAGTTCGGCGGCAGGAACTCAAGACTCACATTAGTAAGCCGAATGTTCACAATGTGTGCCGAGCAATTGTCAACAATCATCAAAATGTGCCGCCTCCCCCCCCCTTCCTCATCTTTTCGTCGACTCTCAGTAGGCACTGGGAAAACAGCTCGCGGGTCATCCAGGCATGCTGATTCGCCCGATACTGGCACGGCAGCGACACTACGTTTTTCATGCAGTGCCGCTTCGAAAACCTCCCGATCACAAGAGGCTTCAGCTTTTCAGTGCCATCTGCATTGCAGCAGTACAGCATGGTCACTCGAAGCTTCGACTTCTTGCCGCCTTTGCACTGTTCTCCTTTAAAATGCATAGTCTTCTTCGAGAGCAGCTGATAAAAACAGGCTGTCTCATCTGTATTGAATATATCAGCCGCCACGTAGGACTTGACCATTTCGTGGAAACTTTCCTCCCTCCACGTGGCTGCTGCTGCTTCATCTGCTGCCTTCCTCTCGCGAGACACAGTCTGCCAGGTTACGCTGTTTTGTTGGCAAAAATGGTGGAGCCAGCCAGAAGATGCTTTGAAGCCGGTGACCTCAAGAATTGTAGCGAAATGCCGCGCCTTCTCCTGCAGCATTGGGCCTGACACTGGCACATTCTGTGCTCTCGCGTCTTTAAACCAAGTAAGCACTGCTGCGTCAATATTCAGAAAATCACCGAGCCACAGTCTCTTCCTTGATGGGGCAAGCTGAGATTCGTGCTGGTGCTTGAAGATCTTTTCTTTATCTTTGAGAATTGTGGTGATCATCGACCGTGCCACTCCACATTCTTCAGCCACGACAGCTTGGTTCTTCCAGTCTTCTGTTTCACGAAGAATGTCTACTTTCTCACTCAAAGAAAACTGCTTCCGCTTCTTCACCGTAGGAGGAGTTGTTGAGCTCATGGCAACACGAACGCCAGCACGCACTTCCAACAGAATAAAATACGCAGAAGAAAAACAAAATGGAGAGGCCTGATATGGGTGACAGCACGCGAACTGATAAAGCAAGAAAAACGTGATGCGTTGTCGTCACTTTCGCAACAGGAAAAAAAGAAAAGGCCCACTTCAGCGTTGGCTATAGTACTTTGTTTTTTTTCTTCTCCCGCACCGTCTCAGGTTTTCTGAGCCCATGTTCCCTGGCACTCCACTTCCGAACTTGATGCGTCGTCAGCTCCGCAACGGAGGGGGGGGTGTCCTCTGCCTGTGTTTTTTCTCCTCCCGCGCTATCTCAGGTTTTCGTGGGAAGCAAGTTGCAAGGCATCCACTTTTCGCACTGCGTCGTCTGCTAGCTTGCAGCTTCGACTGCCATGACCGATGCACTGAAATCTAAGAATCCTTGCATTTTAGAATATAAGTTCGTAGTACTGAGGTGTTGTTAAGATGACATGGGAATTAAATAATGATTGTTATTCTGAAATGTTTGTTATTCTGAAGTTCGTAGTAGTGAAATATTTTTACGTTGAAGCTATAAGCAGTCGGCACGAGATTTCTTAAAAGTTCGTTAATCTGAAATATTTGTTAATGTGGTGTTCGTTGTAATGAGGTTTGACTGTACAACGTTTCAAATTGAAAATAAGTACAATGCCCACTATGTGTGTCACTGCCCAACCATGTTGTGCCACAGAGAAACACTGCGGTAGCAGACAAGACTCGCCACGACGCCGTACATCTTGTTTTGTGCCCGTGTCCACAAGAGGGCGCCACACAGACATCCAAACACTGGCTTATGTATCGAAACACTGGCTTATGCCCTTCTGTCCTGTTAGCTGGTATTGATTTGATATACATAAGGTGTTTTAGTGCATTGAAAAAAAAAAAAAAACTACAGAGGCAGGAGAAGATAGCGTGCAGGGCAAGTGCTAGCGTCAACCACTACAGTTGAACATGGATACTATATTGCACCCACATATATCGAATTATAGTGTGCATAGAGTAGCTGTAAAGTACCTTTGAAAATTTTTGCGTGAGAAAATTTCTCATGAGATGCACATCACTAATCTAGATGAGCTTTCAAAAGAGACACCAGCAGAAGGGCATTAATGTGGCACAGACAGACATTGTCTGAAAAGTTTTTCTTGATGGCAGTCCACTAGGAAACAGCCAAATACCACCCTTTAGATATGCTTGCAAAAGAGTTCAATCAAAGGAATAGTTGGAGAGTAGTGCATGTTAACACAAGAAGCATGAGAAATAAAACAGTCTAAGTATATTTTTCAAATCATTGAAATTTGACACAGTTTTCATACGGAGATGTGGTTGAATGCTTGTGATCAAGCTTCTTATTTCCGAGTTTATCGATCAGAACACCTAATGAAGGACAAAGAGAGGGAGGGAGGGGTTGCCATGTACGTCACAGACTGTCCTTCCTACTATGTGACCAAAGAACTCGTGGCGATCAGCAAGGATGTTGAATGTCTTACTTTATGGGTAGGGAAAGTGATATCTGTGATTTACAGACCTCCGAATGGGAAAAAAATGTAATTTCTGTAGCTTTCTGAAGCAATTAATTCAACAAGAATATGAAGCAAATTCTCCATAATTATGGGTGATGTTAACATAAACATGTTATCTGACGACATTTGGTCACATGAGATAAACAGTATCGTGTACTGTCATGCTTTCAAAAACTAGATTGAACTATCCACAAGGGTAACAGTTACATCTGGTGCTTTAATAGATGTGTGCCTATCAAATATTTGCAGTGATGACATTACAGCAGGTGTTCTAGTCAGACATAAGCGATCACCTTCCTATTTTTGCTTTACAAAAAAGAATTCTACATTAAAGGAAGCCATCTGTGAATATTGCTTCTGTCGTAAGACTGCACACTAGATATCATTAAGCTGCTGTTGTCAAAAGGAAAATGGCAAGATGTTTATTAGGCCTACAGGAAAACTGTAAACATAAAAAGACAAGAAAGCCATGGATTGGTAAAACTCTGTACAAACGTATAAAGAAGAAGACTTCAATGTTTCACAAATTTGTCAGATGCCATAATCAAGAAGTGCTAATGGAGTACAAAAAACATAGAAATAAACTTGAGGCTCAAAGATGCCTACTTCGAGGAGCTTTCTTATTGGCTGCGCAATCAACCAGAAAGGTTGTGGGAAATGGTAAACAACCTAGCAGGAAGAAGAAGAGATGACCAATCCCAGGTAGATTGAACGCCTGCGGAAAACATCAGATTAGCTGAAGATAGGAACAGACATTTCGTAACTGCGGGCGTTTACCCACATGGAACAGAAAGCTGCACGAATGAAAATGAGGGCACAAGTGAGGTTGGTGAAACTATTTTCTTGAAGCCAGCAGATCCCAGCAAAGCAGTAGCAGTAATAAAAAGGCTGAAAGGGAATGTAGCTGCGGGCATTGATGGAATTAGTTCGAAAATAGGAATACATGTCGCCCATGAGATTATCAGTCCTAGCCTACTTACTGAACCTAACATTGTCTAATGGAATCTTCTCAGAAGAATTGAAAATAGCCGAGTTACACCGATAGCAAAGGTGGCGATAAAGGTCAATTTACAAACTACATACCGATACCTATTTGAAGTTTATTTTTCAGAATTTTCGAGTGCGTAATTTAGGACAGATTAATAATGTTTTCTAGTGCACATAACATAATCACCAATGATCAATATGGTTTCCAAAAAGATAAATCAACTGCACAAGCTCTTCTGTTTATTAAAGACAGAATAATATCGAATATTAGACACATATTACATGCTCGATTTATTTTTCTGAGGGCTTTTGGTTCTAGAGACCACAAAATTTTATTATGGAAGTATGGACTAAGGGCTGTTGCATCCGAGTTGCTTGAGAGCAATTTATTTATTCATTTATTTATTTATTTATTTTACCCTCAGAGCCAAATGGCATTGCAAGGGGGGGGGGGGGGGGGGGGGGGAACAGAAAAGTAATTGAACAAAAAGCACTGAATACAGTTAGATCATACAACTGAAACTTGGGTAATACAGTGTTAGTTCATCCATATATATATATATATATATATATATATATATATATATATATATATATACTGATACATTACAGAACATAATTTTACATTGTTAGCTAATACAACAAGGAAGCTTAATCATACAATGCTGGCTAATGCATTACGGAACAAATGATTATAGTTTATAGAAACAATATGTTACATGAAGGGATGCCTACTTTGCAATAGTGATCAATGCAGCAGGATATGTGCTGTGGGTGAAGAAGTAGTTGGTCGTGCAGGAAGGAATGGTGATACGCCTTGTGAAATAGTGTTAGATGGAAAACTTTTCTACGAGATGTTAAAGAAGGTAATTGTCAAGATGTCGATAATTGTCGAGAATTTTCTACGATTAAGATAATTAGCGACAGTTCATGCTTATGAAGGATGTCTCGTCCAGCATTTTAACTCAACAGGATGTCCTCCATGGCTCCGAACTGGGGCCGCTGTTATTTATAATTCTTGTGAACGATATAGTTAACATACCTGATTCACCACAATTGATGATGTGTAGCGACAACACAAATGTATTCTTTAAATTAAGGGACCTGAACAAACTGCCAAACAATGTGAATCGCTACCTTGTATTGCTAGCATGCTGGATGAAATGAAATAAATTACAACTAAATAAAAAAAACTAAATACATTATATTTAGGTCACAGAATACATGCTTATAGCAGGAACTAACCATTAATTACGAGGGAATAAAATTGCAGCAAGTTACAAATCAGAATTCTGAAGAAAACCAGCTGAACACACACGGACACAGAAGAAGAAGGTGCACAGGACGATGCTGGACTATGAGTTGTTAGTCCAGCATCGTCCTGTGCGCCTTCTTCTTCTGTGTCCGTGTGTGTTCAGCTGGTTTTCTTCAGAAATCATGCATCAACTGGCCCAACTGTCGACGCTCTTGCTACAAATCAGAAGTTTCTTGGAGTAACATTTAAATGAATAATTAAATTGGAATGCCCGTATTAGCCAATTGCACAGATTTGTCTTAAGGTGTTGGTATAATGTATAGAATTTTTAATATTATACTGTTGTGGCTAAAACAGCAGGTATACAACTGCCTTTTTCATTCGAAGCTTCGTTACAGAGCATTGGTGTGGGGAACCACTACTCAAACTAACTAGAAGAAGCTAGGGATTCTACAAAAAAAGTGTTCTGAAACTTTACTTTAACCACCAAGGAAATTACACGTTTATGAGAACACCTTTATTTGAAAAATAGCTTTGTGGCTGATCATATCTTTTACATGAAAGCTTTACGGATCATATACAGCGAAAAATTGTATGTGTGAAGTGAAGAAGCTAGACAACGTCATTATCCCATCTGTAAAAACCTCCATCACAAAGAACACAAAGAAATTGTGGGAGACAGCTACCATACTGAACCAATGCAAACAAAAACTCAATTTGAATTGTTGTGAAAAAGCTTTCGAGTTATAAGTTAAAGTCCTAATGCAAGAAAACATAAATTGTGACGGAACATAAATTAATATTATAATGAATAAGCTTGTACACAGTGAAAACAGCTTAATGATGCAAATTTCTATTACATGCATTGTAGCAGCGCAAAAGACTGGGACAGACAGACAGAAAAACTTTATTGCATATCCGGCGTGTTTGTGGACTGGGCTTCCGCCTAGGTATCAGCCAGGAGGTCTTGCCTCCTAGCGGCTTCCTCGGCCCGCTGGATTGCCCAGAGTTGCTCAGTGAGGGCTGAGCTGAGTAGCGCAGCCTTCCAGCGCGCGCGGAGGCTGTCATTGGAGGCTGCATTCTCATTTCCGTGGATTATTAATCCCTGGCATTCCCATAACATATGTTCTAAAGTAGCTCTTGCATCACAGTCTTTGCATTTATTGTTCATATATATATCTGGGTACATAACATGTAGTAGTGCTGGACTCTCGTATGAACTAGTTTTAACTGTCGCCATTGGACAGACTGCGACCTGTTAAGTTTTGTATGGGGTGGTGGGTAGACACACCTCTGCAGTTTATAATGTTTAGTGATGTCATTGAAGCGGGTTAATCTATCTTCCCACTCCCACACGTCGAGACACTCTGACGAGGGACCAACATCTGTCGTAGCTCGGAAAGTGAGCCCTCGAGCTATGTTATGGGCTGCCTCATTAGGATTGTTCTCTCCAGTAGGGTCGGTTATGGGAACAAGGAAACATTCAACACACAGGACGAGCGCTGTCCTGTGTTTCCTTGTTTTCAGTCTTTTGCGCAGCTACAGTGCATATGTTCCAGCTAGCCCAAGTTTTCATGCTATTTCTATTGCATGTATTTTAGTAGCCATAGTGAAACTGTTGCTTTTTTTTTCTCTCACACTGTCTCACGCTGCTCTAGTTTTTCTTACTGTACAGAGTGATGATGATCTCAGTTTCTTATGTACACAATTTCATTTCGTTCTCTTTATTTTTATTTTTTTGTACAGACTTGAACGTCACATTTGTGTCTTCTCTCTCTCTCTCTCTCTCTCTTCTTCCACATGTTTCAGTGAGAGCTGTTGAAGCTGTTTCTTTTGGTATGTTTCATATTGTGGTAATAAGAGTGCTGCACAAACTGTGCAGAAGGGTGTTGGGGCCTTTGTCAGCCATTATGCCTTTAGTCCCAACACCCTCTTGTAATGTATTATACAAGGAAGAAATGAAACTGAAGGTGCATTACCTATATATAAAACTTTTGATGATCCTTTTCAGATTCGATATATCCAAGTTCAGCTGCATATATATAGGGTGCAGTCCACTTATTACATCAAAAAATAATCCGGAACAAAAAATTCTTTGTAACTGATCGTCACTATATCTGCACTGTCATTGAAAAGGCCTGCCGAAGCAGCCTTTGTAGCTCCTGGCTCGAGTTATACAGTCATGCTGAAAAATAGAAAGTGAAAAACATACACTTCAATAAACAGTGCATTTATTTATCCCATTTATTGACCACCTCTATTTTAAGTGTGCTAAAGTATTTTGAGTTCGGCGGTTGCTGTGTGTATCGTGTCCAGCTGCTGTGTGGAGCTGAATAAGCATCGAAATGCATCTTTATACACTTTTATCCCTTGCTGCCCTTCCTGGTTTTGTTTTCTGGCTTTCCCCATGTACAGGTTGCGATTGCTAATGTTGATCTGAAGTGCCATGTGCACTTCACCTACATGTTTGTTTCTATGGCACAGAAGATGCGAGTGCTGGTAGCATCTGTGCAAGCATCTTGTACTGAATGAATAGAAACTACTTCACCAGCAGAAAGGTCATCATAATAATTTTTGGCAGTGCACTTTACAATATTCGGCTTTGCCATGGGGACAACCACTACATAACACCTAAGTGCACCTCCGCCCACCGACAAGAAGGCAGTACGCCACACTGCCGAATGCTTTTGGCATTTTGAGTGTGACTGCCGACGTGTCTGACCATGCAGTTATCTAGCAGCCACATGACACTTTTCAGGCAAAAGGCATGATGAGAGATTGTAAATATGGTGAAGACTTAAAGGGGCACTGACACGAAAATTTTCATCTGATGTTTTTTTGCTGCAATACGTAGCTGAGGATCTGTTAGCCATAACACGGTACATCAGTTGCTCCAGCGCACGTCAGATAATTATTTACGGCCTGTTTATTACCCACTAGTTTCAATTTTGGTTTGGGAGAGCGCAAAAAACAAGGTGCCCCGTGCAACTGGCGCCGTCTAGCACTCGCAATGGGGTAAAAGAGTTCAATCACGTGAGCACACAGAACTGTGATGCACTTCCGCACTACAACCGACGCATGCTCGTTTTCTTTCACCTGTCGCACGTCCTGTGCGTTGTTGTCGCTGTTTATTTATTTATTTATTTCAAAGTACCTTACAGGCCCCATTGGGAGTATTGGGTAAGGGGGGTATTACACAAAGTATACGTATATAAACATACCAAACATAAAAACAATACAAAAGAAACAAATGCAAAACAAAACAGGTGTTAACTAAGAACTAAAAAGGGTACAGTCTCTTATGCATGAAATATACAGGTAATAAATGTGTAAACAAAACGGCGCATCGATTGCGCACAAGAAAAAGAACCGACAAGCTAGGCATATTCTTCGCGTACACAATTATATTCTTAAAAAACTGACTTTATTCACAAAAATAAGCTTGCAATGCAGTTATAAAAAATACAGACGGGAAAATAACTACCACGTAGGCTAAAAGAATTACAGTACATTTCCTGTGTGAAGGCAAAAAAAAAAAAATCGTGATGTATGACGTGACATAAGCAGACACAGAGATTAGCTGTGATGATATCTGCGGGTTGAAGAATTGCCAAAGGCTAAGTTTGTTTGCGCTACACAGTACGGTATCTACTCGCCGAGGCTTGTGTAATGGCTTGTTAAGATATCGCGGAAGCTATCATAGTTAGTCTGGGAGGCAATGTGATCAGGCAGGCTATTCCAGAGATGGATGGCACGCGGAAGCGCAGAGTTATTGAACGCGTTTGTTGAGCCATATAGACGGGCGTAACTAAGATGATTGTGTAGCCTGCGTGCTGTCATCGTTGATGGGTGACAACTATTTTCTGGAGGTCTGGTGTCGCCGGCAGTCTACTAACGCAGCCGCAGCGAATAAGCAATGGCGGCTATGACGTCATCATTGCTAGCTGCACTGTCGTAGCTCGACTGCCGTGGTGACGTCGCGGAGGTTGGGGGTCCCCTTCAGGTCACCTTTGCTATTGTCGATGTCGCGATTTACGGCGTCTAGCGCTCGATTGCGCATGCGAACTTCAATGTTCATTTAAATTACCTTCGGAGCTGTGTTCGCCATTGAGATTTGGTAGATGACGTGCATGTCCACGAAAATCGATCCCGCAGGCTATCTTAGCAGCGAAATTTTGGTGTCAGTGCCCCTTTAAAGAAGTACTGCGAGCGATCATGAAAAGCAAAACCAAATGAACAAAAGCTCGCTACACAACAGCAGTAGCAAAGCAGTCCACCTTCCAAAAGGCAAAACCGAGATCATTGTGTATCTTATGTATGATCTTGAACATATCATTATGTAGTTTTTCTTCTCATAGCCTCGATGCAAAATTTTATAATCTTAAGCCACCTTATCGTTACAACCAATATGTCGTTATATGTAGCACTGTTACAGGTAAGTAGACTGCGCTGTATTTGGAAAAAAGGTCATGGCAGGAAAACAAATAAAACAAATAAACATGCAGTGGCTTTGTCATCAACACAGTCATGTCAGAAGTGCTCCATCAAAGAGAGAAATTGATGCACCTCCTGTACACACAATGTCCTCTTAATGTGGAAAGGTTCGAGCAATTCCCATCCCATTGTGGCATTCTGGTAATGAGGGAAGGGTATGATCTTTACTAGAGCTGTGCGACCAGCAAAATTTTGAGTGTGAATACCTAATTATGGAGAAATGTACTGTTAAACATGGACAAAAAATTTATTGCGTGACAAGTATGCCCACAGTGTCATTCTAAAGCCCTGAAGAACAGTCAAACAGTGAACTATGCCCCAGAAAGCTGAGGTAACTTCGCTGCAGTATGCGAGTGTTAACTTCGCCGCAGTATGCGAGTGTTAGCTTCGCCGCAGTACATAGGTGTTATGCGGCGAAGCGCACTACATGCGGGAATGGGCTACTTGTCATGAGACATAGCATATTATTTCCCCTTAATTACCAACTTCTTTACCAACTTACTATCCAAATTATTTTACTATTCGAACTGTTCGTTCGAATAGTAAAAGTTAAGTCTGAAATGAGTCAAACAGCAAGTGCTACAGCAGAGACCATTTATAACGTAACCGCCTATAGTGCAGGACCGGCTATAATGCGGTTTTTTCTGACTCCCACTTACTCTCCCATAGAATTTAATGTATACGCATACCACTTATTGCGAAGCTCCGTGAGATGAAAGACCGGTTATAATGCGGCTGCGGGGAAATCAGCGGACAATTGAGGTAGGGAGCAGGCTTCACAATGGAAGTATACCTGCCGGAGAAGAGCGCAACGAATCGCCATGGAGGAGGAAAAAGCGCGGAACGAATGAACAATGAACGGATGGGAAAAAAAGAAAAAAAAAGGCCGTGGCAGCAGCGCGTCGCGGGCATGCCCTGTGAGGATAGGATTGCCAAGGCGACGGAGAATGCTGCTACGGCCGTTTCGCGCGCTCCGCACGGAATGCACGCCCGCGATCGCATGATGTCCACGTTACCGCTGTTTGTCTCCAGTTCTTTTTTTTTAATCATTGCACGCCCACTGTCCTTGAATCACCTCGCGAGCGCGATTTCTTGTGCACCCGACCCCTGTGTTATCAAGGGCAAGCTTCCCGTGCGGCGCGCGGGCCTCGCAAGCTAGGCCTAACGAGCCAGTGGCGCATCGACGGGGGAGGGTTCAGGGGTTGTAACCCCCCCCCCCCCCCCGAGGCTGACCTTACCCCCCTCCCACTCCGTAACTGCTCTTATGTCCTAGAAGAATGTGGCGCTAATGTCTCTGCAAAACACCGAAAAATTAATACAATAATCATCATCATTGATGTTACTATTAGTATTTGGCATTTTATTAACTTTTTTTTATACACGCAACAACTGTGTAATCGCACACCTGGCCCTTGGTGAACAATTGAACCCCCCCCCCTGGCAGAGATCCTGGGTGCACTACTGTAACGAGCGCTACTTTTTCGGTGCTGGCTGCAGATAGCGTACCGCGTGCGACCGTGGTTTATGACGGCCACGTTTAAAACGCGGACGAATCTCTTCGACAATGGAAGTGAAGGCATGGATGGCAGGTGCACCACTCGAATGGCGGTTTGCGGTTGCTACGTTTTTGCCATCGCGCACGCGTCAGAGAAGACAAAGGATAGCGCATGCAGTGATTAAACTGGTTCCCGTTTCTGTGCAGTCCGGTTCCGCAGGAAGTCCGCATAAGCGGCGACGTTGCTATAGAGCATTTTCTTTTCTTTTTTGCACAGCGCGACCACGGACTTAAATCTTCGAAATATCCATTTTTCTTTCTTCTTTTTTCTTTTTTGCGGTTGAAAGCAGCCCAGTCGCACGCTTCGAATGTCTAACACGCGCCGCTACCTGCTCGACAGTTTTTACACACATGTAGACATTGAAAAATGTTTCGGTTATAGTGTGGTACCGCTTATAGTGCGGGTATTCGCGATTCCGGCGACTTATGTTATAAGCGGTCTATGCTGTATTCGAAAATTATTCTAAATTTTGAATAGTCGCACACCCCTAAATTCTTTACCTCTAAAATCTTCTCCCATGAATCTATCCTGCTTTACATCTAGACTAGAGTAATTTTTTTTGTAAAGATCACATATGACAAGTTTTTCAGCACAAGCAGTTTCATCATGTATGCTTCAACTGGCTCTTTCTTGCAGGTGGCAGCTGAGGTTGCAGCACCCATTTCTCAGTGCAAGCGCATTGTAATGGTGTCCTCTGGTAAAGGTGAAGTAGGAGCAGGCAAGCTGACTGGCGAGGTGATTGACATCATCACCAAGACTACCAGCATGGTCCACCAACTGACAGGCGTCAATGTGGGCTCGGCCTGTGGCAAGGACAGAAATCTTGCCTCGGCAGCTGCATGGGTCAGTCTTTAGCCTGAATTTGCTTACCATGTTGACAAATTCGTGCACCTGCAGGTAATGTGAAGGACTGCAAAGTTTGACTACTCAGTACATTTTACATATGCCAGAGTAACAGCTCCAATTCAGGGAACGGGCATCTGAAGGAACTTGCATGGTATACACAGGGAGTGGCATATCCCTATGGACCCACTTGACAAAGAAAATACTGATTTTGTAACACCCAAAGGTTTGTTTGAATTAGATGTTATGCCATCTGGTTTGTGCAGTGCCCCTGCAACATTTTCAAAATATACAGACACAGTTTTGAGGGGGTTGAATTGGTAAATCTGTTTGTTACCTCGACGATGTTATCATCTTTGGCAACAGGAGTGTTTAATCTTCTCCCCATTTCTTATGAGTTGCCATCACTTTGTGCCTTATGCCTCAGTGCATCTGTTTGGCTGGCCCTGAGCCAGCTTTATTGCTGGAAATCGTCGCCTCAGCTGGAACACGACAGACATGGCAAGCATGCCATACTTCCTACGCAGACCAGAGATGGGCTCCAATACTACCTGTCACACGTGGTTCTAAAGTGGTCATGAAATGTTTTCTCAAGAGTTTTTGATCACTGATGGCTAAATGTATTACTGGCAGTCGTGCAGAGTGTGGCCCTGAGAAGAAAAAATAAAAATGTGCACAGGTTCCTTTTAGTTTTCTGTGTACCCTCCTCTCCCTCTCTGCCTTCCTGTTTTGTGAGTGTTCTGAATTTCAAGGCCCCTAGATTGGGAAGGTCTACTGTAGTCTGTGAAGCAGGTGAGACTCTCTAGTTCGCTCTGGCCTAGAAGCCTCACTATCATGGAAGCAGCTTTCTTGGAGTAAGATTCTGTTCTCCCAGCTTGCCCATGTCTGGGTGCTAGCTAATGCTTGGAGAGCCAGTCAAGTGTGGGTTCATTTGACATTGTGATTGAGCTGTCGCCTTTCCCTTGCATGAAGCAAAATGATGTTTATGCTGCGCTGCATTGCATCTCTTACTAGTGGCAAGGCACAGCTATGTGTGGTAAGCGATTCATCTGAGTCAGTCGTACTCCTACCCTGTTTGAAAAGGAGTATGGCATCTGCCTTGGAGCCATATGCAGATGCCAAAGAGAGGCTGTGAAGATGGACCCCGACAATGTCTGTTACAGAATCTACTTAAAAACAATTAGCAGGTCTCTTCCCACATATAAGCACAAAGCCTTGGTTACCTTGCTAGCCATACATGTTAAAGTAGTATTTCACTTTGTACAGAAGGTTCGTGGAACTCTGGTACCAAGCTCATGCACATGTCACAGCAGTAACACCAGACCTGTGTGCCCTCTTTGACAGAAGCCTTATGGAATTTCCATGTCAGAGTGTAAAGTAATTTCACTGCAAGTCAGCGAGATGCTATCCACCAGTGTTATTTAAAATCATAAAGTTCCTGGGCCATGCCTGTTATCTTGGCTGGGAAAAGACCTGCTCGTGGAAGTTCTGGGTTATCTATTGGCATCTCAACTTGATAATTACAAGGGATCTTCAGAGGTAAAAGGAGATGCTGAGCAAATGTAAAAAAAAAAAAAATGTAAATTTAAAAGAAAAAAAGTTTCAGCTCCCGTACAGGAGCCTTGTTCACACTGAAGCAATGGCAGAATAAAAGATGGAGGGCGGGGGGGGGGGCTGATTATTGTATACGTGCAGGTAGATGGCGCAAACAGTGTGCATAAACAGAAGAAAGCATGCCGTCATTGCAGTCCAGTGTCGTATCAGTAGTTTGGACTAGTAGTGACTCGAGATGAAGTCGTGAGGTGAGATTTCTTTTAGTAGCTTAGCTAGCGCATGCGCATTGGCCCACTCATTATCATGTCGCTACAGTCTCTTTTGTCGATACCAGTGCGCCTATTTCAGTCATGGATACCGGATTTGTTTTCGCCACAAACTGAAATTCTTGCATAGCTAAGAAAGCCATTTCGTAAGGAATTTGCGAAAATATACTTAGTGCAAACTGTGACGGTAAATGAGTTCTGCGGAAACTCACGAGGTGGGGTAACGTTTATATAAGGGAAATTAGCATACGCCCATTTGTAGCCAAAGCTACAAGGAAATCCATATGGATTTCTCAGAAATGAAAGCTCCTTAGTTGCTGAAAAATTTGTCCTGGTCCGGTGTTCATACCCGGGACCAATGCCTGTCTGGGGCAGGTGTTGGTACTGCATACTGCGATGTCTACACCGGGAGGCACTGAATGTATATGTACTAACAAACAAGGCCAACCGAAAGTATGAGATCTGTGTTGACGTTGTTGTGCAATTCTGCGATATTTTAGCACAGCCTTTAAAAAACTTGTGAGTAAACAAGTCTCCCCTTTGTGCAATCGGTCAGTGCTCTGTTTCAATTTAGACAAAGTTAATTATTTCATCACTATTCTCTGCGTGTTTGTATTCATTCATAATTGCAATTCTGCTCAACGAGGTGTACTCCACAATAGACAAATTTATGCCATATAACTGCCCCTTTTTATCACTAATTTCAGCGTGAATATCCAGATGCAGTTCTCTTGCAGCGCACATGTATTAAATTATGTAGGGTGTTTGTTTTGTGGGTAGCGGGCTCCATGAAACATTTAATTTGGTCGCAGCCTACTCAGTATTGAACGATTATTTTTCTCTAACACCATTTTCTAATGCAGCTTGGAAAATTTAGCCCTTTGAGCATTCATATAAATTTCCACTGTTTTACTCGATTCCTCTATAACTAGCAATAGAAATATGTGCAAGACAGCTCAACGATGTGTCAGAGGTCCGCAAAGGCTTGCCATGTAATGCAGTGCTCATAACGTCGCTTGTTCTGCTATTTTCTTTAAGTGTCGCTGATTCATATGAAAGCATCGGTAGCTGTTTCTGATGTGCTAGCGGGCCCTTCACACTTTGAAAAGAATTTATGTACCATGCGTGCAGTGTAGCATAGGATCTGAAACAAAGATGGAAAAAAATGGAAAATTACATAATGTAAGTTCTGTAGGGCCAGGTCCTGAAAGCTTCAAGTAGATGAGTGGTCCTTGCCATTGTCCGGCTGCCTTTCATTTTTGGTGTTGTAGGATATTGCCCGGAATTTTTCATGATGGACAACTTCAGTGTGACATGGTTTTCTTTTTGTGTATGTGAATTCCAGTCCTGGTGAACTTCCAAACGGCATCGCTTGAGCAGTGCTGCTTGGATTGTTTCAGGCTAGCATAAACAGTGCTGTCAAAGTTAAATACGAAGTTAACTGTGCCTAATTGGATCATGAACCTGTTTAAAGCTTTATTCGAGCGGGAACTGAACTTGAGCAAAATGGCATGCGTTGAACCTGAACCTCCCCACCCCCACCCTAGTTCGACGTGTTGGCTGACACCCAGAAGATGCGTGTTTGTTCCCGGCCGTGGTGGTCGCATTTCTATGGGAGCAAAGTGCTAGATTTGATTTACTTGTTGGGGTTTTACGTCCCAAAACCACAGTTTGATTATGAGAGACACTGTGATAGAGGGCTTTGGGAATTTTGACCGCCTCAGGTCCTTTAACATGCACTGACATCAGACCATGTATAAATTTAGGTACGTGTCAAAGAACCCCAGATGGTCAAAATTTCTGGAGCCCTCCACTATGGTGTGCCGCATAATATCATGGTTTTGCCACTTAAAACCACAGTAATTACTATTCATTCACTGTAAGTCAAGCCTCATTAATTCACAAGTATAATTCAAGTGATTTTAGTGATTGAGAAAGAGTGAAAATCTGATTCCAGATGAGCCATGCAGATGAGCCTTACCTTCAATGTTAGTGAGCCCCAAGTAAAGTTCTTTTCTGTGTGAAAGTCGAGTTAGTGAGTTCCATTTCCCTTCCCTACCAGTCATAGCCAGAACGGACATTCCGATAGTCGCGTCACATTTTTTTGTGCAGAGCCAGAAAAGCCATTGTCGCAAATAAGGGGACTTTTACTTGGCACTATATATGAACTTGTTCTGCAGGTGTTTGTATGATCATTTAGCAAATGCTATGCCAACCAAACTGCTCAAGTGCAGCTTTCAAAACAGTTCATCAAAAATGTGGTGGCACTACTTGAGCATGTTCATTGAATTATGCTGACATCTGTGCTCATGTATATTGATCTTAATTGTTTGCTTCAGAACACCAAGACTGCCCAGGCTGCCATGTGAAGAGAGACCACCAGCTTGAGCTGAGGCTATTGAAGACTGTTTTGCGCTGGCCAATCCAAGTCATGCACTTTGTGATGTTAGCCTGTTAAGCAGCACCTTGAGGTTGCACATTTTGCCTGTTTCTGCTTGTTTTATGGTGCACATGAATTGAGTGATAGGTCGTGTTTTATTTTATTTTTTCTTCCTAAGGTTTTGTTCAGTTATTGAATGCCCATTGTATGAAGTTATTTTTGTGGTAATACCTTTCACTCTTTGCAAGAAACGTGCATGAGCAGGGCTTTTTTTCTTCACCTTACATTTAAAGGTGTAGTGGGCTTGGATTGTTTCAGCATAACATAAAATGGTCGCGCATGTAACGTTTTAAGTGTGCAGTGGCAGTGTCTTTTACAAAAAAAAAGTTTATAGTCACTGTAATTTTGTTCATTATTTACATGAAGCAGTTTTTTTATACATATAGATATTGCTTGGTTGAAAAAGCTCTGCTAGCAAAACTTTGCAGCATGGCAGTGGAACTTGTTGAAGTGCTCTTTTGAAGCTAAGCTATTTGCAGCTAAATATATCTGGGCCAGTAACAGTAGCAGATGTAATCTAAATGCATGCTTGAAAAAAGAATGCACAATCAATGTCATCAGCTAGCATATGTCATGGTCTATTGGCTAAGGAAGCTGTGGCCTGTCCCACCTAGTCGTATGTACTTTGAGGTTTATTTTGATTCAAAGTTGTATTGCTTTCTTTTTGGAGGGAATCATTTTAACCATAAGCATATATAAGTTTTAGTTTGTATAATTTGCATGCTACAGTTTGAATTGTACATAACTTAGCATGGTAACCGGCAACATCCTGCTCATGGTCCTTCAAGCAGGTGTTTATGTAATGTTGATACTGTTTTCATTGGTCTCTCAAAATCGGTGCAAAATAAAGCAAGAAATGTAGAGTTCCTTTCTTTATTTTTATTAAAGCCATACTTCTTATCCTACAACAGAAGCGTGTGCAGTGTGTACAGATGTCCTAGAAAGGTGATGTATCACTGAATCCCAGTGTTGCGTAGTCATTAATTTAACTATGCAAATGAGATGAAAAGCAAAGGTAGTTTCCTAAAAACTATCAAAAGTTAGGGCTCAGCAGTCAGTATGCTTTGAAGTTCCTCGTGTGACCAAATAACGGTTTTTCTGCTTATTAGTATTTGGAGTAATGACTTCATTCTGAGTTCATTGAAAAACAGCTTTTACAAGGAATCTGTACACTGAAAGGAAATCCTTTAATGACCACTGAGTTTGTCTCTGTGTACCAATTTCATATTATTGCATTTCTGCTGAGAGAATTTGTGCTGATTTCATGCTGTGTGCCACTTGGAACACACACATTTAAAGGATTTATGAAAGACCTGGAAATGGAATTGTCGTAGCAAGAAATTACCATAATAGACTGCCCAACTTGTGTGTGTTCAGTTGTTTATAACAATGCCTTCAAAGGTATTTTAATGTATAAAGCTTTCTTTTCTGACCTGTTCTTTTTTTGTGTGTGTGATAAAGGCTTTATGTTGTGTTCAGTTTCTGTTCCTATTCTGCTAAGAACATTGTATTTCAATGCCATTAAAAGATAACCTTTTGTTTTGTGTGAAAGGTGTATGTATGTATGTTACATTTTCATGCATGCTAACTGCGCCATATGCATTTGCACTGTGGTTGATGTGAAGTGTTTGCTCTGCCAAATGTAAAGGATGAAAAGCATCCTGTTCATCTCCTGCCAGTGGACTCAGTGTTGCAGTGACATGCAAACACAGAATGGTAAGTCTTCAGATTCATTTCATGGGGATTTAGGAACTAGCTCTGCAATGCTGTCCTTTCACTTTACACATTTTAGTGTTGAATGCCAGTGCTTAAAAAAACTATGTATTACATGATCCCAGTGGTGTGCATTGTTGTTCATTGCAGGACATAGTAGCTTCAACATAGCAAAAGCAGTCTTCATTACACATTCATGTGTAGTGCACTGAAGGTAGTACTATGAAGCTTTATGTCCTACAATAATTACAGTGATCAGATACAGCCATCAATTTATTGGTATCCAGGATGGTACCAGATTTGGTTTGTGATTATAGCAAATATCAACCTACACTCTGAATATTTTAGGGTACACATTTAGTATTGATAGCGAATCTGACATTGCAAATTTTCTGCACTTGTCCGCATGTGGAACCTGTCCCACTATGGGCTCGAAATTCATTAAAGCTGCAGAAAGACAGTGACTTTCATCCTTGGCATGCCAAACTGCTGTAACAGCTTGTTTTTAGCAGCATGTACAGCTTTGGACAAGTTTTGCCTGCTCAATTTTATGGGTGCCATCCATTGTTGTAGCAAGATGTTTGCACATTTCATGTAAAATCTTTTTCCTCACTGTAGGGACAGCAGTATTGGCTGTATGCACACAATTGATAGCTTCTCTAAGCCAGCCTAATGATGTAGATTTCCTATAATACCTAGTACAATGCTTTTATGTCAGCATGCCTGTAAAACTGATCTGACACCAGATGTGGGCTTACCAGAAACTTTCTTGGCACCCTATATTGCTACATTGCTGACACTTTTGTCATGACATTGTTCCAGCCTCACTTGACTGCACATGCATCTTGTTTCACACTTCCTGGCATTAACTTTTCTGTGCCAGGTTAAATGAAGAGGCCCTGTTTTAATACTCTAACTTCTGAGAAAACATCCCCCATGCTGAATAATTCTACAATTTTGAGACTTGTGATTTTCATTGCACTATAGTAACTCCCTCCTTGTGTTTTTGTTCAGTTTTCATAGGTATGCCTAACTGAGGCCAGTATTATTGAATGTTTTATGGCGCGCACACTCTACTTTCAAAATCATCAGCCCTGCCATGAAACCTGTGTGCGTCCTCTGTATACAATGTTTAAAGGGGCCTTCTAACACTTTTCTTGCACCCATTTTTTTTTTATTTGTGGGTTGCATAGACAGATGGCTGGGTATAGACTGATATGGGTGACCACTCATGTCAATCTTATAGTGTAATCGCACTGAAATAGCCACATTGCTGCCAACTGTATCAACAAGTAGTGGCGCACCAGAGCTGTTTGTGGCAGAAATGAAGACTTCACACGCAAGGCTGTGATTGGACAAAAGTAAAATGTGGTTGCAGCATTACATAGAAAAACATATTTGGTTTTACTTTTCTCTTGCATGGTTTTTCATTGAATGCCAGAGATACTGATAATTTATAGTGTGGCACAGTCAGATTCCACGTTTGTTGCTATGACAATGGTGTCACCGCTAAACTGGAAAGAACAGACAACAATGCAATGTTGTGCCAGCTTCCCCTACATAAGCACTTCAAGCCAATTCTGTTGGCTGTGCATTAAGTGAAATGTCACCTGAGCCCATGAAACTTGAGGGTCTGCTTTTTTTTTTTACTTGTATTTTTTAATGCTGTCACCTTAAAGGGACATTAAAGTGAAGCACTAAGTTGTTTAGTACAATGCTTTGATAGATTATTATTGTGGAACTTCACTGTCATCAATTTTTCCATTTTATGCTGAATACATTAGAAGAGAAAATCACAGTTCAAGTTTCATTTTAGTTTCACCTTTGAATCCCATGCCAGAACATTGAGGAGACATCGCAAACCCCATTCACTTTTGACGTTTTCTTGCCACATTGGCCCACTCAAATTCTCTAAAATGCGCCATGTAAGCTCTTCACCTTCCTTGGAGCACAATGTATATCTCTTTTACCAATAAATACTTTTGTAGGACTTAGTAGACACTCAGAGATGTATGATGTCGCACATATTAGCGTGGGAAGCTCCAACCAGTCATCGCCACTTTTATTTCCTTTTTGTGCATTTTCTAGCTTGCCAAGCTTTTCTTTGAGCGAGTGGTGATTTTGGTAAGGTGAAAAGGTAATTTAATTATACGAGAAAATCATAACTCGCTTTAGTGTCCCTTTAATGACTGGATTGCGTGCTCCTATCGCTGCCATTCCTGCACCATTTGTCTGTCCATCCTTCTGTCTGGACAACATGCAAATCAATATGGACACTTGAAGAGTGCTGGAGGGCCTCTTAGGATTTATTTGTGTGACTAAACACAATGTGTATATGTCTCTGTTATGCTGTATTGTATTAGAGCTTCTTAATAGCATTCCAACTTGGTTCTGACTGAAGTCTATACAGTGTACCAATGTTTATTGCATATGAATATAAGTATTTGAACTTGTATAAAAGCCTTGATTGCTTTAAGAATGTTTTCGGAATTGAGGCCCTGCACAGTGGTTGTATGACAGCGGTTGTATAAAATATGGGGGCTGGTGCTTATAGATGTTTTGAATTGTCAAGCTGGAAACAAGATTTTCATGTGCTGAAAATAGACTGCAACAAGCCACTGGCAACAACTGCAGTTTCACCTCGAAGGCCTCCTCTTTGTGTCAGCTGTTTTATTAGCAACTGGATGGTAGGTTCTACCACTGTTATAAGCAATCTGTAGCAGCTACTAAGCAGTCTGCACACTATGCCCCAACAGAGGACGCTTTCACAATATGATAAATCTAATGCTGTTAATGCCACATTCAGCCATATTCCACGTAAAATTGATTAGCTTTTGGTGTCTGATGTAAGGAATGAACCATTACCAGTTTTTTTTCCCAAGAAAATTGCTATATGTGTACACCCTTGACCTTAAATGACCTTAAATTTTAGTGGTGAAGATAGGTGCACACATTCGTTGAGTATGAACATTGCTGCTCTACCAGTGTGGGAAGTCCCATAGCATTTACAATATAGAGCTTGGAGATAATTATACTTCCACAGCTGTTGTTTCATGACATTTAGAAACATGTTTGCCTACAGAGCAATCTTTGCATGTAGAGCCAAACTTTTAAAACCTACATGTTCCAATATTTAAAGCATCTGTGCTGATGTAACCTATTGTGGCAGGAACTGTGGCATTCAGCACAGCATGGACTTGGTTATTCAGAAGCTCAAGGAAGTCTGAAAGGTCCAGTCCAATGTCACTTACCCTGCTGCAAAAGTGTGCTTTTTTTTTTTAACATTTTCAAGTAGCATTTCATGTGTACATTTAGACAGCAAGAAATAAAGCTTCTTGTGGAAATTAATTTAAAAGAATAACTGCATAGTAGCTATTCTCTTAAAAATTTGCATGTCAGGTGATGTACTTGGGCAGTTTTACAAGTGTAGTTCAGTGAAAAATTTGACTGAACTAACATTTTGTTCAGCACATGAAAACCTTCGTGAATGGGAATGCTGAGCTATTGAGCATGCTTCATACTCCCTGAAAAGCATACCTGAGGGGATCCGAGTGGTACAAGCTACTGTTTACCACTGCCATTGCTACTTAAACTGTACAGACTAGTACATCGCAGTGTGCACTATATGTGATTAATGCAGACTGATGTGAACGAACGGTGAGAATTCAGTTACGTGGGTGTAACTGTTGACAGTTTTGATAAGGCTTGAAGGGTCCCTGAAACTGTTTTTTGACATAGTGTGGCCGATTAGGCTATGTTACTATCAAATCATTCACACCATAAATTAAGCAAAGCACCTTGCACCAAAGCAGCTGTAGGCTTATTTCTGTTGCCTTCCTCCTCAACCATTGCTGTTCCTCAACTCAATTAGCTGCACTCGTGAGGGGTGCAGCTCCCACGGTGGCCGTTATGTTAAGGCCTTGGTAGTGACGTGGCACCGCAGTGTCCCTACTGAGGCAGTGCTGGCCTCTGTAGTAGTGCACCAGCTATGTGAGTGTGCACTGTGAGGTGCCGCAACGATACTGTTGGCTGGCCCTTCAGTCCTCGCAACACAGCCGGGAAAGCCAATCATTGTGTGCCCATTGCATGACCTTTGGGCAGGGGTGGTTGGAAACTCTAGGTTGAGTCGCAATCTTTCAAAAATGCACATGTTTAAGAGCTTGTGGTAAATTAAACACTTAACACAAAGTGCTGATATTGGTCTGCTAATCGGGACTTAAGTTACCAGCACAGTGCATTGGTACAAAATCACCAAAACCATTTCAAGGTCCCTTTAATAGAGTACCAGCAAGCACAATGTGCAAGTAGGGAGCACTATTGGTTGTTCATCTTCAGGAACATTTTTTGAGATTTAACTACCACAGTGCTGGGGCTCCATATGTGGCACTGTGCCAGAAATGCTGCCATGGATGCTAACGTGCCCAGTGCTTATCGAAAGAAGCCTTGTGAAAGTAGCCTCAGTGTATTGTGAGCAATTTATGTTAGGCTTAACTTTACCCATAATGGACTACAGTTTAGCCTATATACTTGCAAGGGTGTTCTTTATTCTGACCGGGAAAGGGCACAATTGCTCCTGTGTGTCTTTTCTAACTTGCTCAGACAATTTTGCATTGAGCAAGGACCTCTTATGTTGTCCAGGCAGTTGACATCTCTGTGGCATGACAAAAGTGTAACTAATCTCAGAGATGCAGCTATCACTGATGAGATATAGAATTTGTTGCTCTGAAGTTCTACTGTGAGGGAAAAGTTGCGCTTCTTGTCGCGAGTATTGAGTTCATCAGCACTCAGCCTGCATTTTTCACTTGTCTGGCAGTGCTTCTGTCTGCCATAAGTGTACTCTGCTCTTCAAGCAGAAAAACGTCCATCCTTCTGAAGAAATGTGGTAGAATGTAGTCTCAGTACTATTGGTAAACTTGTTGACTGTACTGTCCTCTGTTCATTTTACTGATAAAATGGGGGCAGAAAAGTATTTTTATGCTGTTCCAATCTGTGAAATATGCCCTTTTCTTTTGTATGGCTTGGTTGTTGCATGTTTGCAGCCAGTCAAAGACTGCAGACACTGGTGACGTCCAGATGTTAGCTTATGCATACTGTAGGTATTTTGTGTGCATAGTAGCAATAGCCTTTAGCTTAGTGCTCTGTGTATTGACCTCTCAGTTTCATTTCATCTGCTGGTGCTGTATGTCTTGTGAGAAATAAAAATATTTACAAAGGCTGCCACAAGCATGTGTTGTCCTGTGTTGTTTAAGAAGCATTCTAAAGGGGCAATCATGATGCTACAAAAAAGAAAAATGTCAACAGGTCGACCACTAATTATAAAGCAGAACTTCTTTACTGGTATTTTGGCCATTGTGGTGCAGTGGACATTCATGAAGCTTCCAAAGTTTGTGAAGCATCTCAAGTTTGATATTTCTCTTCCTGGCCACAGTGGCCACATTTTGATGGGGGCGAAATGCAAAAAGCACCTGTGTACTTAGATTTAGGTGCACATTAAAGAACCCCAGATGGTCAAAGCTAATCTGAAACGCCTCCTACTCTGGGGCATGCTTTATAATCATAGCTGTTATGGTGCATAGAATGCCATCAATTATTTAGTTTCCCACTGATTTCTAATGTGTAGCACATCTTTACCAATAAGAAATTGCATAAAATTCATGACATTACAACTCTCTCTGTGCACGCATGTGTTTGTGCATTTCTTGTGGCTTACTGAGTCTGCTTTTGTGGCAGGAGCATTTGTTTTATTCTTCTGGGTAATGTAATATACTAATACAGCTGAACTTGCTTTTATGTATTTAATGCTATGATTTATGATGAATCTACTCTGCCGTGTACTCCACAGAAAGTACCAAGTTGTGGAGATATCAATCAAAAATGGCACAGCATCTACTATTGAATCTGAGACCTCCCCCTGTTAAAAATCTGTCTGGCCAAGCACACTGCAAATGGCAGTGTAGGGTGTCAGTATAGCTACTCATATTTTATTCAGGCTATCTTCATTGTACTGTAAAATGCGCACAATATGTGTGTTCTTGGCAGTCAAAACAGCCATAGATACAGATTAACATTATTGAAGCAAGAGTTCAAACTAGTGGTGGATTGTAGGGTAGTTGTAATTCATGCCAGATTTTGCAAGTCTTCAACCATAGGAACGACAAAGATGTTTTCATAATACACAATGGCACAACAGCATTCCTTTTACCTATCCACTGGGTTGATATACAGATGTTTAGATTAGAGAAAGCTTCGCAGCTTTCCACTGAACTTGTCACTTCACGTACATAAGTGAATTACCACTTCTATAAGAGTCCAACTGCAGGATGTTATTGATAGCTGCCACCGCTGTCTGTACTCTGTTTCATACATCAGGTGCAACACCACCAAAGCTCAGTGCTCTTGTTTGCACTGCGTACTTTCGCGATCAAAAAGTAGTGCATTGCCTGCAGTGAGAAAGAAAAAACAAATGCTTTGCCAGCAGCCTTAAGACATAATACATCAGTCATCAGCCTGACAAAAAATGTTTGTGTTGCTGAAGAAACAATCGAAATATGCCAGTTTGTATCTTGTGTTTGTCATTTGTTTGTCAAAGTGATACACCTCTCCTATTTTCTTTTTTTCATTATGGACTATGTACGTAGCCTTCATAACACTACACCTTATGTACGAAACGGAGTTTATTGATTGGTAGCTCTATACCACACTGGACAAGGTTGTGATATCGAATTCTGGCCACCGCACCCGCATTTCAAGGGAGGTTAAATGATAAGAGGCCCATGTGCTGTGCAATGCCAGTGCACATTAAAGAACCCTTGGTGGTTCGAGTTTACGGTGCCTCTCATAATAATATGGTGGTTTTGGGACACCCAATATTACTTTATCAAGAAGCATGATTTAGGTAATTAGATAATTAGTTAATTTAGCTAATTAGATAATGACTCAGAAATTATATTACTGAGTGTCATTGCTGCTGCATAACAGCTGGTCGCTGTCCGTGGTGTAGTTTCTTACATGCTGCCAATCAAGAATATATTTAATGAAGTAAGTTGAGAACTGCAGTACAATACTAGATAACAGAAGAGGAGAAAAAATAAAAAGCTTTCTTCAGCAATGGATTTAAACCTACTGTGCTGCTGCTTTCATAAAGGGATGTTATTTTTTGTGCAGTAAATTTTTTGTACATGAAACCACCATTTTGGTGCAATCACACGAGTTCCGCTTTACATGAAATTTTATGTTTACTGTTCATTTGTGCTGTTAACACCCAATATTACTTTATCAAGAAGCATGATTTAGGTAATTAGATAATTAGTTAATTTAGCTAATTAGATAATGACTTGGAGTCTCAAGTAATGTGCAATCTGAACGACATGTGGGATAGGGATGGTAAAATCAATGAACGATTAATCGATTAAATGCACACCATTAATTGATTAATTGTCATCGATTTCTCTTTCAGTTAATCGAATTAATCAATTAAATCTCTTCGATTAATCGATTATGGCACCCCCCCCCTTCCACCCCAACACCGCCCCTTGGCCGGAGCGCATGATTGCGAGTCGCGCGACGACGAGACGCAGATGTCAAGCGCATATTTCTGCGCAAGTAGAAGGAGCCCGGAGCCGCAGGCGGCCATTCCCCATAGAGATAGAAATGAACTCGACCCGACCTCCGTCGCCTACACCGTTTTATTTACCTCCCAGATTTTACTTCCGCCTTGTGTAAGTGCCACATTGTAATATGCGCTGCTTATTTCTTGACTGGTTCAGTTCTTATTGCCATTGTACCTTACTCCTTAGCGACTTAAGAGTTATTTGTGACCAATAAAGAAAGAGAAATAATCTATTGGAAGGTACAGAGGGTACCCTGATCTAGTACGCCCCGAACTTCTACTCTACATTGGGGACAACATAACAGCGGAAAAGAGCGATGAAGCATGATGATGGGGATAAGAAAGAGTGATCTGTATATAGATAATAAGACATAACTGCTTGCGCAAAGGGGACATGGACGCTAGTAATCACATTTCATTACGCTTGATACCACCTAGCCCAACTGTCTGCCTTAACGCCTATGTACCCCTTGATAACTGTAATGCTAGCTTTCCTGCAATGCAGCTAGCCCAGCTTATGGCAGCTATTCATTTCTGCAAAACAGCGTGCTTTGATGCGGAAAATGTCAACTCAGCTCTCTTGGCATAAACACTCATAATAGTCAAACCCCAGCACGTGTAACTGGGACCTCGCCTCCACTTGAAACGTGACAGGGGCTGCCATTAGTTGGGCGAATATGCTGTGCAGGGAAACACACTCGAGGATTATGAAAAAGGTCTAATAGTCGCATAATGGAAAGAAGCCACTTTAGCTGCATTAAAGTCTAATAGTCACTTTTCATAATCCGCAACTTAGCGAATTGGTGTACCGAACGTCTAGAATCCAGTCCATTTCTATTAAAAAATGACCTTGTAGCATTTGGTAATTCTGTATGTTCGCCTATTTCGGGCGAAAAAATATGGCAGATCCCACGTGCAGTGGGAATCAAGGAAATGCGAAGCACGCATCAGGAATGTAAAATGGATTTGCATTGTTGTCTCGCTATACCGAGTTTGGTACATATGAAGTTAACGAAATGGCCGCAAGAGCACCATGACTGTGGCATGTAAACAATGCCGCTCATGGCACGGATGTCATGATTCTAACGTTATGACCTGTCATTTACGTTTCACATGCAGTCGAGTTGTGCCATAGCAATTTTGGTATACATCCCATTAATGAAACGGCAGTATAGCGACAGGACCGGGGCATGTAAATCATGTCGCTCATGACATGCATGTCATGATTTTCATGTTATAACCTGTCATTTATGTTCGTCATGCGGTCATGTTGTGGCATACCAGTTTTCGTATACATCCCATTAACGAAACGGCAGAAGAGCACTAAGACCGTGGCATGTAAATCATGCCACTCATGACATGCATATCGTGCTTTTCATGTTATGATCTGTCAGTTGTGTTAGTAATGCAGTCATGTTGTCACATACCAACTTTCGTATACATCCCTTTAACAAAACGGCCAAGAGAGCACCAAGACCGCGGCATGTAAATCATGTCGCTCATGGCATGCATGTCATGATTTTCATGTTATGACCTGTCGTTTATGTTCGTCATGCAGTCATGTTGTGGCATACCAATTTTCGTATACATCGCATTAACGAAACGGCCAGGAGAGCACCAAGACCGTCGCATGTAAATCATGCCGCTCATGACATGCATGTCATGCTTTTCATGTTATGATGTGTCATTTATGTTCGTCATTGTTGTGGCATACCGATTTTCGTATACATTCCTTTAATGAAACGGCCAGGAGAGTACTAAGACCATGGCATGTAAATCATGCCGCTCATGACATGCATATCATGATTTCCATGTTATGACCTGCCATTTATGTTCGTCAGGAAGTCATGTTGTGCCATACCAATTTTCACATACATCCCATTAGCGAAACGGCCACGAGAGCACCAAGACCGTAGCACGTAAATCATGCTGCTCATGACATGCATGTCATGTCATGATTTTCATGTTATGACCTGTCATTTATGTTCGTCATGCAGTCATGTTGTGGCTTACGAATTTTTGTAAACATCCCAGTAGCGGAACGGCCAGGAGAGCACGAAATCGTAGGTGGGTGGATGGATGGATGGATGATGGATGGATGGATGGATGGATGGATCGATCGATCGATCGATCGATCGATAGATAGATAGATAGATAGATAGATAGATAGATAGATAGATAGATAGATAGATAGATAGATAGATAGATAGATAGATAGATAGATAGATAGATACGCTCAAAGTCGCTGAAGTTCGCTAAGAAGTTCTTCGCATTTAATACAGATTCATCTATTGCTTGCACTCCCATGTCAGCCAGCCTAGAGGCCGCCGTCTATTGCTGCGGCACGAACGGAGGACAGTCGCGAAATACTGTTTTCTAATCTTTGATGCATTAGACAGTGCTCACAGTTCAAACTGTACGTGCGATTGGAAAGGTGCGCATAGCGCCGAGTTAAGTCGGCGACCAGGCGAAACCTGTGCAGTATACTGGCACAGCTGCCGTTTATTCTAGCCGGGAGGAAAAACTCGTGTCGCTCTGTTTCCCTCAGATGCCTGCACTGGTGGTCTGTTTGAGACCCAGCATGTTGCTGTGCAACCTCGCATGAGTGACCTCAAGGAAGAGATCACGTCAGTTCGTGGTTATAGTATTATCGAGGGCTTCCACAATATCTAACAGACAAACCGAATATTGCCGTTCCTGCAAGAGCGAGCATCTTTAACTTTCCTTTCCTCGTCGTCTCTCTCTCTCTCTCTTTTTTTTTTTGCCTTTCTCGGTATCTCCTCACCCTCGGCCACACTGCATGTTTCCGGTGCAACTTTTCAAACAGTGTGGTCCGATTTCGGTTCGCTCTAGTAGGCAGGCTTCGAGGAAATACGACCCGCTGCCTAATCGTCCGTGGACCATGGCCACCCACGGAATCTTGGACCCTTGACAACATCCAAAGACAACGGGCTCCCTCTGTTCAGTGGGCGAAAGCGCAAATTTTCACGCAGCCCCTAATGTGCAGATCTCTAGCACGTTGGATAAATACTTGTGTCGATATCAAACACCAGCAACGCTTCTCAAACAACAAGGCATAATTTTTCAAGCACTTATAAAAAATGTCGATTAATTGATTAATTGATTAAAGCATCACAGCAAAAGTAATTAATCAATGAAAGGCTAAATTGATGAATGATTAACGATTAATCGATTAAAAATTCAATCAACCATCCCTAATGGGGATGGGTGGCTCACAGGTTCAACAGAAATGGTGTACGACTTCAGCATTGTGATCAAAGTGTGATGTGTAACTTAAAAAATGTTAGGTTGTGTATTTGCTAATGCCCCCCCCCCCTTTTTTTTTTAACTTCACAAAGATGGGTCGGTTTTACAATTTTGTAAATGTTTCATGAACGGTTACAGAAAATGTATGTGCTAGGGAGTTTTGCTCATTAGTCGTTTAATTTTCCATTTGAAGTTTTCTGATGGTGAAAGGACACCACACACATCTTTGCTTCAAGTGAGACAGTCACCGCCAGGTTATGACAGGAAGTAGTTGCTGTGATTTAAGAACTATGCACTGCTTGTCATTCTCTGCTGTTCGAAGCTTGTTGTTGCTTAAGTGCTTCGTCAAAAGGTAAACCATCATTAATCAGACCTATGTATTCCCCCAAAAGGAACTTGTTCAGGACAAGTTATTCCTGTCCTCCTCTATTTGGCGTCTTGTCTGCAGGATGTTAAGATTCTAAGTTTTGCAGGCAGATGGATATGGTTTCTTATCTTGGGACATTTCTGTGCGACCATAGTGGTGACATTGTCATAAACAATTTCACTGGGCCCAGGGCAGCTCTGTAGTCCTTAGAATGGCAGAAAGTTGAACTGATTAGTAAGGATTAATCATGGAAGAAAGTGAGACATGCAAATACAGACACAAGTATGGAGAACTAGACAACATAAATGTCAACTGTCAACTGAAAGATCATACTGTGGTGGGAACGAAGGTAGACACAAAGCGTATGTGTGTTTGCACATGTTTGGGAAACCTGTGATTTTTCAGCTGGTTGGAATTTGTGGTGTCCGAGTGCCTTCTCTTGTATCCATGTTCAGATGCCTTACTTTCTTCCCTAATGAACAATACTGTTTCAGCCATTTCTTTTAGCCTTTCCATAAGTGTTTTGCTTTAACTGACCGTTGCAGGTAGCACTGCATCAAGGGTTATGCTACAGCTAGAATATTTTTTTAACCCTTTCAACCCCGCTGAATCAGTGGGGCTCACCCAACTGGAATTGCCAATTTCAAAAGTCACTGTGCAACTCTATGGTAAAATGAAAAGGTTGTTTTTACTCTACAACTCGTATTTCACGTCTGCTCTATATATACTCAGAATTTGGTAGACTTACCAAATGAGAACACATGTGAATGAAGAAACAAAACAATCGCTTCCGCTGTTCCTGCGATTCACTGACAAAGCTTCTTTTTTTACTCTGCAAGAAAAGGCAATTATTTTGGTTTTGTATGGAATAGTTGGACATTGATTATTTGGTATTATGGTATACCATCGAAATAATGTTTTAAGTAATAATTGAACAATTGAATAATTGAATAACATTGAATAATTAATTAATTTGGTGGCTATTAACACTTTATTGATAAGTGAGAGTGCATTTTTTTTCATCGCTTTTAACTGACATAATTATTTCCATCGTGAATTGTAAAGACCAGTTGTTTACAATGAACAGAATTCATTTGGGCCTGAAAGCATTAAATGTGTCATTATGAGAACCTCACAACAAAGTTGTGCAAAAGCACTATACCCTTTTTCCCAAAAAATTGTGGCTTTTCCTTGCCTTACACTGTGCACAAGATTATTCTCCTCCCCCACTGAGGGTGGGGCGAAAGTGAGCTATGCATACATCAACACTGCTAAGAAAAGCATTTGTTGCCCTGGTACAGACAGGTCCCTTTGTGAAGACATTGATTGGAGTGACATTCCTTGTTTGGTGACTGTTGATCACTTTAAGCTTCCATTTTTCTATTAACTGCTGTCTTATTAGGACACCTACAATTGTTTATGGCTTGGCTTTATGTCAGTGTACCTGACTGTGGTACATTATGACTTATACGGCAAAACTATGCAGGACATTTCACAGGAACTTATATTGCATAGCATAAATATACTGATGTATACATCAGCGTTACAAGCACTATTAAAATATTTACGTTTTGGTAAATGGTAAAACTGCATGGTGTTGACATTGGTAGGTACAACTTCACCGACATAGTTGCTCAATTAACAATGTAGACTCCAAATATGTACAGGAGAACATACTTTCACATGTGAGCCAGATGTTCTAATCAGTGCACCATAGTAGTTTCATTGAGGAGATGGATTACACATACAAAAATCTAATGGACTGTAAGGGGAAAGATCCATCTCTAGCAAAATTAGAAGCTGCTGAATGATGACAGTGAAATGGACAAGCACAACGTAAGCTTTAGGCACTAGAAAAGGAGTCCCATACTCATTAAAACAGTGCATGTTTTCACAACATGGTAGAATGTGTACAATATGCCTTTCAAGCAATGTAACTAACAGCAATGCTTTTAACAGATGCAAAGTGACTGGTTATATGAAGAGTGCAGCTTCTTAATTTTTTCTCAGCTCATAAATTTCTGTTGGCTGTGGTTGCACCAATGGTAATGCATTCCAGGCCACTTATTTCATCTTTTTGTGGTGAACTAATGGCAAATTTCCCAGGCTGACACCCCAAAAAGGGTGCAAGGTAGTTGCTAAGGAATTGAAGAATGGTTAGGACAAACATTAAAGGGGCACAAAGGGAAAGTAACGTCAGTTGCATATTGGTAAATTACCCTTCTGTAATATCCAAGTAAGCCATTCTTACCATTAATAGAGGTTTCATAATGCTAGAAAAACACACAGAAAGGAAAGACACTGCTTTGATGTTGCCACTACCAGCAGGCAGTGTGTGAAATGCAACAGCAGCTGCTCGGGCCTATACTTAAATTTTTATTGAAAAAACGCACCATGCTGTTTCGAAGGGGTGAAAAGCTGAAGCTCCAAGAAGTTATTTTCCTTTACATTAACACAAATTTCAGGAAACGCCTTCAAATTTGTGAGCTACTAACAGTACCTGCAAAGTAGATCTGATGCAAAATTCTAAAAATGGATATTAATGTTCATCCTGTATAGTAAATCAGTCTTAAGTAACTTGTAGTATCTCTTTAGTGTTCATTTTCCCCTGTATTATATGACTAAAGAATGTATGGGAGCTTCTACTTGCAAGTACTTCATGCTAATAAACAATTGCTCAGTGGCTGCGATCAGAAGTGGCAGGCCTGCTTCAAAGTCACCATTCATGTGTCATAAGAGGAGGAGGAAATAAGGTGAGGATGCTAACCAGAAAAGCATCTGGTTGGCCACCCTACATTTGGAAACAGGGAATAGAAATCTCAGAGAGAAACAGGGAGGAAAAATAGCAGGTGAGAGGGATGGCCTTCAAAGAGTAAGGTTTAACCAGCTGAAAGATTGCAAGTTTGCTGTTGCGTTCAGATGTATAATATATGGTTAAATAATGCATATTTCTGAATTAACTTGTGAATGGACCTGTCCATGTTCCTTATTCCGAGTTTTTCTGCACCACAGTTTCAGCAGATTTTCTCTAGCATGCACAGGTTTTGTCTCTTCATATATTTCTTTTTTTGCCATGTTTACAAATGTTCCAGTACCCCTTTAATGCACTGTAGCCAGATACATTGCTCTCTTACCATGCAAACTGAATTGGCACTTTAGTCATGAAGTCACACTTTGCATTAGCATCATCATGCTGCCAGACTTTGTGTTTTCTTGTGAAACCAGGTTTTGTAACTGTGTTACATATTCAGGTTTCTTCTCATTGTACAACCAGGTTTAGCACTGCACCCTCGCTGCTCCCACTATTTCACCTCATCTGTATTTTATACGTGAAGAGCAGCAAATATTTTGTTCTGTGTGTTCACATAGAGGATTCCCCACATTTAGGAGAGACACCTGGCTAGTATACAAGCCAGCGTAAAGTAAACACATCTACAGCATGAGAGAAATATATTTTACTAGATGCCTAATAATGATAGCACCTTTTCTGTAAAACCTCATCTGTTCTGCGCCTTTGCTTACCAATAAGGTATTTCCATTAAATATGGCTGACCCTGAATTTGCTGAGCTGCATGCATGTCTCTCCCTAGCATGGAAAAATGCTTTTAATCGTATAACTGCTACACACTGAATCGATGAACAAATCGCAAAATACGATTTAGAACAGGGAATGTCGCAGGAGCCAACGTTTCGACAAGCGGACTTGTCTCAGTCAGGGCGGCAACTGCCTTCTCCAGCGTTCGTTTATGTACGCCTTTGCATACTCTCCCCCGTCCTCAGAAAGAGAGGAGAAGAAGAGCAGCAGGTGCGAACAGTAACAAAAAAAAGGGGGGGGGGGGGTTGGGTGCAGGGGTAGTTCGGTGACAGGTGTTAGCGTGACTAATATGAGGGGCAAGAGCGAAAGCTTCCAAAGAATCCGCTCCTTGTACATATCTTGCAAATGCATTGTGTGCACAGTGCCAGAAAGCAGGATGAAAAAAGGAACACAGGCTCGGAACAGAAGTTGCTCCTATGGCATGTGCCCCCTCTCCATTCCACACCACCTGCGCCGCACCAACAGTGCATTTCACTGAAAGCTTGTGGCTAAAAATATAACTACACTGTTTAACGCCGTTGTTCTCCTGGAACTGGATGGGGGCTCCGCACCTGAATGTAGACTTTCTGGGAGAAACACTGTTAGTTTGTGCATACCTTAACCTTTTGTCGTCTTTGTTAACCCCCCACCATATCTAATGGACTCAGGGTTCCCTTTGAAAGGTTTATGCCTTTAGGCTGGAGAGTATTGAACCTGTATATGAGATACGATTCCCTGTATTTTCTGTCCCTCGGCGAGCGGAAGTTTCTGTCCCTCGGCGAGCGTAATAACTTGCTCCCGTCCCAGATGTAAGACTTGCAAGCATATTCAAAATGATCTTAAAGTTAAAAGTACGGGAAGTGACTGCGTCCATTATGTAAAATCTAGTTTCACTTGCACTAGTTCAAACGTTATTTACATGTTAGGATGTTCACTCTGTCACAAGCAGTACATCGGCGAAACTGGTCAACCAATTAATGTTAGATTAAACGGGCACCGCGCGGACACCGCGAATAACCTGCCGAAGGCAGTGGCACAGCATTTTAATATGACAGGTCATAATTTCGACGAACTGAAACTCCACATACTTCAGGGAAACTTCCGCTCGCCGAGGGACAGAAAATACAGGGAATCGTATCTCATATACAGGTTCAATACTCTCCAGCCTAAAGGCATAAACCTTTTAAAGGGAACCCTTGAGTCCATTAGATACAGTGGGGGGTTAACAAAGACGACAAAAGGTTAAGGTATGCACAAACTAACAGTGTTTCTCCCAGAAAGTCTACTTTCAGGTGCGGAGCCCCCATCCAGTTCCAGGAGAACAACGGCGTTAAACAGTGTAGTTATATTTTTAGCCACAAGCTTTCAGTGAAATGCACTGTTGGTGCGGCGCAGGTGGTGTGGAATGGAGAGGGGGGCACATGTCATAGGAGCAACTTCTGTTCCGAGCCTGTGTTCCATTTTTCATCCTGCTTTCTGGCACTGTGCACACAATGCATTTGCAAGATATGTACAAGGAGCGAATTCTTTGGAAGCTTTCACTCTTGCCCCTCATATTAGTCATGCTAACACCTGTCACCGAACTACCCCTGCACCCAACCCCCCCCCCTTTTTTTTTTGTTACTGTTCGCACCTGCTGCTCTTCTTCTCCTCTCTTTCTGAGGACGGGGGAGAGTGTGCAAAGGCGTACATAAACGAACGCTGGAGAAGGCAGTTGCCGCCCTGACGAAGACAAGTCCGCTTGTCGAAACGTTGGCTCCTGCGACATTCCCTGTTCTAAACCATATTTTGCGATTTGTTCATCGATTCAAGCATCCATCTTCCCCTGAGCTTCTCTTCTAGTTTGGATTGCTACATACTAAGTAATATCCATTCATAAATAGGTGTGCCTTATGGAAGATGCAAACAGTGGTCACTTAACAAGCTATCAGTAGCAATGACAAATTACAGAATGTTGACCTTCAGTTGAATTAACTGAAGATGTATTATGTCTAGTAATTTTGGAGTTCACAGTTTGTACTTTTTTGGAGAGATCAGGATTTTGCATAAGGCACATGAGTGATCTTGTTACAAATTCAATCTAGCAGTGTCAAAATTGTGTGCATTATTGCATGTTACAATAAAACTGTGAGTTTGTTTTGCCACCAAAATTATTCGAACTTTAGGCACGATTTACACTGATACCTATATAGGGAGCTCATATGTGGACCCTTTGAAGTTCTTGGCTAGACATCAACTGACCAACAGGGCATGCACCACAGCAAGTTACACAGCAACAGTGGCTCATCATTAGCATAGGTATGGTGTTGAATGACCATTGAGCTTGTACACATTACAGCAGTACTTATGGGTTCTTGGATAGTGCTATTTGTATTATTTCAATGCTTTAAAAACATGGCTAAATATAGGGCTCAAATGCAATTATATAAAACTAGTACAAATTATTTCTCCCCTGAATGATTTCTGCCCCTCTCATGTCATTAAAGTTGAAAGCAGAGCAATGCACCAAAGTTACTGGAATTCTGGCTTTTATTACTGTGCTGCACAGCCACACCTATGGACACACACCCACACAGTCCTCGAATTCTAGCCTGCGATCACCTTCTGGCTTCAGTAATACTGCAGCCTGTAGGGTTATTTCCATCCCTTCTGTAACACAAACGTTGAAAATATGAACACACCTGCTGTAAAATTAACCCAGACTTAACTTAGCCCACCTTCACCATGTTTAGGCAACAAACTTTAGTCTAGTATGCCCTTCCAACATAAAACACTGGACCAAGCTCCTCACTGCAGCCATTTCTTATCGGCCTATCCACACAAAACGAATCTGTTTGTCAATCTTTAAACATTTATTATGCAGAAAAGGAGGCCTTGAAAAAACAGTCACTTTTTTACTGTCAAATATTGGTCACTTATGGCAAGCAAATGCAGCCACATTCAGTACATGAATACACAAGAGGCTAAGTAAGTATACCCAACTGGATGTCCCCTGACAAGTAATATCTCTAGGAACAATGGATATTATAAATGCTTGCACTTATTGCCACATAAGGCCCCCTGTTACATGACATACTTAAAGGAGCCCTGAAACGCATTTTACGCACATTGATTTTATTGCACATTTGCTTTGTGTGGGACTTGACGATGACCGAAACACCAGTGAAAGCGGCGAAATTGAACCGTATTATATTTTAATTTGTACCTGAAATCGGTTTCCGCGCTGACTGCAGCGCCATACATCAACAGTTTCTCCGAGCAGATATGACATCACCATGCTGCTTTGCTGCAAGTTCTGATTGGCCGGGAACAGTAGGGAATAAAAATATACATCGCACATATCGATAATGCACCGAATATAAGAAATTCCAAATTCGGAACGCGTTTTATGCTTGCTAAAGGTACAAATTTGGGCATTACAATTTCATTTTGCTTGTAACTGACACAAGGATCGCTGTGCGGCCCACGTGGTGGTTGTGGTAGGAAGGCCACAGAGGGCAGCACGGTTCCGGTTCTGCAAGATGTAAGCCGCGTTTTGATTGGAAGCAGCATGCACGCCTTGGGATGCCGATATCTGTCGTCTGCTTTTATTTTGAATTTGTAAGTTGAATAACTTGCGTTTGCCTGCATCGATCTCGAAAATTCTTTTTGCATTTACCTCAGAACAATACAACGAACCCGTTTCGATGCAAAACTCAGCGAGTAAAATACGGTTTCAGGGCCCCTTTAAGGTAGGACTCGCTTGCATTATTTCTGTATTCTGAGAAGGTTTGCTAGGAATCATGTTGCTAGACCTTTAACAATGTAGTAATCAGTAGTTTCTAAGTCAAAACAGACCACTGTACCCTGTTTCATTAAAAAATGAAAAACCAGACTTTAAGACTTGAGGCTTGTATTTCTATTGAGAAAAGTAACAGAAGTGTTATAACTGTGTTACTTTACAATGCAGTAGCAAGAAATTGTGATAACCCTTGCTTATGCTCTTTTGGTGCTGTAGGAAGCACCCAACTAGCATTCTGACAACTGATGCATAAGCAAGTTAAATCATTTTCTGGCAACTTAATTTATTTGACTTGCAAATCCTTTAACACTCAACAAATGACAATTGACAGTCCTGTTTGTGTGTATTTGTCCCGATTACTGCATTCATTGTGGTTCAAGGAGCATAGTGTTCTATATGTCGCGGGTTGGAGAACAGCCCACCATCTACGACTCCGTGGAGACTAGTGGCATGAGTGTTGTTGTGCTACACCCCTTAACGACGAAATGGCGACGAAAGCCCACTTCACATTTGGTAATGCATCAAGTCATAATTTTGCAATATACATTTTGAGGCAAGGCACTTGCAACACTTCACGAGGTCAGCATTTTTAACAACACATGCAAAAACTTGTCTTTTAAGGCACTACCAAATGAGCACATGTAAAATCACATATGGTGCATACCTGCGCATCCAGGGCTTGTATATGCAGGAATGTGGCGCACGTGATTTGGTATTCGCATTCCCATCAGCTTTTGCTTCACTCAAGTGGCTCAGTGTTTTGAGTTATCTAAGGCTTTAGTCATATTAGTGCCTGAGCACTAATATGACTGCAGCTATGGCAACACATTTCTTCAGCTAATATCACTGTTCTTATGAGCTCAGCAGTACAACTGGTGAATTCCCCATTTGCTACATCAGGCATACACATGCAAAGGAACACTCCATGAGCCTCACACTCTTAAGTTAAATTTATCCGACTTTATTTACTAATGCTGATGTGATAGACGATAAGCTGTTAGAATTTTACAGTAGGATGGAATCACTCCACACAAAGGTGCTCACTCTGTGCAGTGGTCAAAACATGAAAACTCAGTGCAGTAGTAGTAGTTCATCTTGACTACTTTCATAATCTGTGTCCTCCTCTTCCTCAATGGAATCTTCGCAGTTTTCCTTCAGCTTTTCTTTCTCTAACTTTGACTCCAGTTTCCGAAGTCCTTGTAGCACTTTCTCTACATTCTGACTTTTCATATATCTAGACTTTGGTGTTGAAGGTTTCAGATTGGCTACATTATCTCGCTTACGGAGGCTCTGCATGATAGCAACTGCCGATACTCTTCGTTCAGGCGATGGACTGTCTGAACTAGAAAAAGAAAACTGGCTCTTCCCAGGGCTGAGATGTGGAGAATTCGGCACAGGTGTTGCCATCCTAGATGGATCGAAGTCAGACAGTTCATCCCACTTTTGTGTTGCGAAAAACTCACCAGGGATGTTTCCAGCCAAAGTCTGAGACTGGTAAATGTCATCACAAGCTTCTTTTGCTGCCAGTGCATCAACTAGCTTCTTTATTTGGGCCTTGCGCTTGAGGGTGCCCTTTCTGGCTGTTATTGCCAGCAGTGCCTCCGTAGATTCACTTGCTTTGTGCTTTGGATCCCCATTTGAAGGACCTGCGTTGCAAACTGGCTTGCATGGTTGTGGCTTCACAATAGGCTCAGCTTGTTCAGAGCCAGAATTTTTCAGTGCACCCGGAACACCCAACCTGGGAGTCCTCTGATTTTCAGTATGCGCAAAACTTTTGAAAGAACTAGCAACTTCAGCATTGTACGGACTGCAACAGCCTGCATCACTGTTATTACTGTAAATAATTAATGATGCTTGTTTTTTTGGTTGTGTCGCTCTTTTACTGCCTTTGATATTATTGTGCTTTTCAGCATCTAAGTTTTCCACATGAGCTTCATGAACATCTTCACTGGCTGCCTTTGTGGGCAAAATTGCAGGCAAGAATGTATCTGAAGGTTTTATTGATGATACTCCTTGGTTCTTAGGGCAAATATCCTCTTGACCTACACCTTCTTTATGAACTGTGGAATCCTGGCTTGATTTCTGCTTGCCTGTTGTAACACTACTTGACAGAGGGCATGGTGTAACCTTTGCTACAACTTTTGTTAGAGATGTACCTCTGGACGTCTTCCTCCTGGGCAACAAACCAGGTGAAGATGTGACAGAACGTTTTCTTTTTGGTGCACTTCTCTGGTTTGCAGCATTTTCCTTATGTCCTGATGAACGTGTATGTGGTTTCCGTTTGCCAGATACTGACTTAGTATCATCAATTTTGGGGTTACTATATGAGGCAGCTTTTGCTTCATTAACATTTTCAAAGCTCTTCTGAGGTGCATAAGGTGAAGACGTGGCAGCACGCTTTTTTGGTAATGCTGTTCTTTGGGTCTTCAGTGGAACAACCACCTGTTTTGAAACCTCATTCAAAAGTTTTGATGAACTCTTGCTCAGCTCCCGTTTACTTTTGTTGGACACATATCGTGTACAAATAGTGTTAGATTTGGCACTTGAAGTGTGGCACGTTCTCATTGTAGAGGAACTGTGCAGCATTTCATTCTTATTTGCTATCTGCTGCTTTGCAATCACGCTTTTGCTCAAAGTGCTGCTGCTATCTGCAGAACCTGTCTGTTGCTTTCCACCTGCAGTGCTTTTGGAAGCGTCCAGGCTTAATTCATGCTTAGTTGGTAAACCATGCAATGAATTTGGTGCAAGTTTGCATATTGCCAGTGCAGAACTTCTAGTGCTATAGTGGCGTCCTTTCTGTACTTGAGAATGTGGGCTGCTCTTTCTTGTAGGATCCTTTTGGCTGCCAGGTGATTTCCTTCTGGGCAACTTTCGTTCAACTGGTGTAGTCCCCGTACTGTCTGTTCGAACAGCAGTGCATGATGGACACTGCTGCATAACAGTAGAAGTGCACTGTCTTAGACTAGCTGTTGCCTTCCGCTTTGTTAACACGTTGACACTTGACGTATGACCTCTGTGTGGTACATCTGTTAGCTGCTCATCGTTTTCTGCAGTCTGAGCACTGTCCAGTCCCTGCTTACGCTTGTCTGGCGACGCGTTCACCGACATGGCTCCACGCTTGCCTTCATACATAGTGTTATTACGTAGAAGGCAGCGTCTGCTTCTCATCCGTGTGCATTCATTTTCAGCGTGCTTGCATTTATATCCACCAGGAAGACTCCTATTCTTTATTGCAGCCTTATTCTGGTGCTCTGACAGTGAACTTATTTGGTCTGGTTTCTGCCCTGCTGGTGTCAACACTTTATTGCTTGCTTTGATACTGCTGCGCAGACAATACTGCTTGCTGGTAATGATTGGAGTGCACTCTTCCACACTTGCATTTCCTTTATGCTGCCTTGAAGGTAGCTGAATACCTTCTCGCTTCATGTCACAAGCACTGTGGCGAGAACTATGCAAGCTAGACTTTTGCTTATCAGGCCAAGTGCACGGCGACTTTCCATTAACCTCAAGTTTGCTGTTCTTTCTAGTAGGATAATGACTGATCCTGGTCCGCATACTTGTACTGCTCCTGCATTCCTCGTGCCCTTTCTCTGGCCTATCAACACTGTGCACTTGCTTTCCTCTGGAAGACTTCTGGCTCACATCTAATTTAGGTTTCCCTTTCTGCTTTGCACTTTTCTTCAGTTCTTGATGACTACATTTCTTTCTGTGCTTCGTCGTCACTAGCGCTGATAAGGCCGTTTTTGCTACAGGCAACGTAGCAGCCCTGGCAGGTTTTAGGACTGCAGTTCGTTTGCCAGTGCTGGCAAGAGCACTGTGCCTTCTCACTCGCGTTTCACAAGTCGAAGCTGTAACCAGTGCATTCACATTACGGGTCGCTTGCATTCGTTGCTTTGTGCTACGCAAGGTGTGTTGTACTCTCGCCTGTCCCGACCGTGTACACACTTCATCAGTACGTCGCCTCGATACGTCAAGTGTTCTATGCCGAGTGGCAGGACACGAACTACCTCTTAAAGGCGTGCCCACGTGTGCTCTAAGTTTTTTCGGTACCTTCTGCCGACCTTCGCCAGAGAATAATACTTGAGAGGAAGGTGACTGGTTTCTTGTTCGGCCAGCCCATGACGCACGACGAGTTCCGCTGCTCAGTCGCCTCGCACTCTCACCGCTCACCTTTTCCAAAATCGCCGTAGGCAGTCTCTCAACGATAACTCTGGCTTCTTTCAGCTGCAAATGAGGAGCGTAGATACTGCTTTTGGCAGGCGATTTTTGCTTGGCTGGCGGAGACGATGAGGCAGACGAAGTATGGTTGTGTCGCCTCTGCGGCTGAAAGTTGAACACATTGTCTCGCTGCATCGTCTTTAAACCTTTAGCGGCACAACAACGCTGAACAGGGCGGTCTCGGTGCTTCGATGTGCCTCTGGATTCACGGCGATCCTGGCCATTTACTTGTTGTTCTTGTTCACTCCAACCTAGTATGACTTGTCTCCAGTTCCGTGGTACACCATGCATGAATTCATCGAGTATCCTCGCCGGGAGGTTTCCTTCCATACCCGAGACTCGGTCGAACGGTCCCACAAGCTCGTAGCTCCTGCCGTCAACACACACGATACGTGTTCTACTCAAACGAGTGTGCACATCTGCTGTAGTGAGGAACTCGCCGGTCACTTCACAGTACCCCTCGATATGAAAGTCGTAGGCGCTGGAAGGCGCAATTCCCCACTCTTTAAGCCGTTTCATCGCGGCAGGGCTTGCAATGTCCAACCATTCGAAAGTGGGCGGTTCGAGCAACCACTGTGTGAACTCGAGCGCACGTTCGCGCCAAAACCAAAAACGTGCAAAGCAGCCGTTTTGTCACGTGACCCAATAGGGCTTGGCTGGAACTACGACCTCCTCGTGGCTGGAACAGCGCGTCCTAAAGTAGGCGTTGGCTGGAACTGTTTGATTATAGGACGCTCCTGTTAACATGGTGCGTAAAGCGCTATAAATTGAACGAATATCATCCATCTTATCAAAGAGACACAACAGCGGATGTTTGTACGGTTCATGGTATTTCTCCGTTTTAGTTTTCTTGCACTGCTTAGTGGCGCTGTCAGCAGCAGCGATGTGTGGTGCGTGTGGAGAGGAGGAGGAAACCAGAGTTCTTCAGTTACCAAACTCCCCATAGGCCCCATGTATCAAAATCCGGACACGCCAAGTGCCAAAACTGCGGAGGATTTGGATGGATGGATGCTATGAGCGTCCCCTTTGTAACGGGGCGGTGACTTGTGCGCCACCAGGCTCGTAGAACTTTTCTTTTCCTCTCTTTAAATTTTCCTCTGCTCAGTCGCCTCGCAGGATGGATGGATGGATGCTATGAGCTTCCCCTTTGTAACGGGGCGGTGACATGTGCGCCACCAGGCTCGTAAGAAGATTTAAGAACTTTTTTTTTTTCCTCTCTTTGAATTTTCCTCATGCCTTTTAAATTTACTTCAATCAAATCGATCATGCCATATCAAAAATCGAATTTCATAGCCCAGTTCCCTGCCCCTTATGGCAGAAATTCCATATTTTTCCCTATAATTATTTTTGTCCGTTCTCTCTAGTTTTCTGCCACCAGTATTCTAACCGTCTCTTACTTATTTCAATCGCGGCTATGTTCAGCTTCCCGTTGTTCGCCCTAAAACCCAAGGCTTCATGTAGGGTGGTGCCCAAACGTACACCTGGGTGTACACCAGGTTAGCAGATTGTCGCGCCATCTGTCGACAGAGAAACCAACTAATAAATGCTATGTTGGTGTGTTTTGTGTTATGGAGCGCAGAAAGCTCCGCCGCGTCAATGAGGCGAGCCACGTTGCTCGCACAGAAAATCCGTCAGTTCGCCGTGATTCTGGCGTCCCTGGCGTCTTCTGCAGAACAAGAAAATTCACCTTGTGCCGTCGCTTCTGCTTCTCCATGAACACTGAGGGTTCACGAAGTGTTTTGTCCGTGCCAAGAAACTCTATGGTCCGTGCTAACTGCTCTCACGAAAGAAGCAGGGAATCGTCTGTTCGGCTGCCGAGGCCGCTGGTGAAAGAACAAGAGCGCTTTTCGAACAGCGGATGATTTTCGGTGAATAATTATTCTTTTTTCTTTTTTTCGTCTGAATGTCGATGTGTCATTGGGAATCCAGCACAAAGCGCGCACCGGGGGATTCATTTCACATGACTACTGCGTCGATGTGTCAACACATCAGCAGAAGAGCGTGTCGTCTGCAAGCGAAAAAGCGTATGGTGCAAGTCGACGATCCGAGTGCAGGCGAATTGCAATGTAAGGCGTCTCTATCTCTCGCTGCTTTCTTCTGCCCCTCTTTAGCCGCGTGATGAGAGAGCCATTAACAACTGTTACGGTGCTCCAACGTTTGTGGCCGCCACTTTCATGCAATAAACATCGCCTCCGAGATCCGGTGAGTGTAGCGTTTCTAGTTACGGCTCCCAGATGGGGCGACGGCCGTCGGCTTGTCCAGATTTCGGAACACAGTTTGGCAACTGGTATGATTGAAGAACTCTGGGAGGAAACGGCCGAGACTCATGGAGGAAAGAAAAACTAGGAGTTTTTCTTTCCTCCATGTGCCGAAGCTAGCGAAGTCACGTGACGCCGCCTCTAGTTTTTCTTTCCTCCATGAGTTCAAGCATGGAGGAAAGAAAAGCTCGGAGGCGGCGTCACGTGACAATCTTGAAGCCTAGTCATAAAAAATTTAAAGGCAGTTAAGAATCATGGGACGTAGGCCCTGATCACGTGATAGGCAAGCGGTCGATTTAGCCGACTGGAATGAATGAATGAATGAATGTGACCTTTATTCAGAGAAAAAAAAAAGAGTAAAAAAAGGGGGACGGCTCTTGGCCACTGTTGGGGATGAGGTGGGAAAGGGATTAGGGGATTGCGGCTTGATGATCAGCTCACTTCATTTCCTTCGCACGGGTCAGTCGACCCCTTCTACACCACTCTAAACAGGCCACTTTGACTTCCGTATATTGCATCATTGTCGGACTGTAATAAATTCAGTAAAGCTGTTATGTCGGAGTGCAGCAGATGTTCAATGCGCTGTCTGCCTTTTGAGAAAGCTGCGCATCTCCAGATGAGATGTTCTAAATCTGCCCGGCAAATCTCTTGACAGTGCGTGCATCGCGTAGGAGCGTTTCCACTCGTATGTCGAGTAGCTTGTTGCCATTTGTCTAGTATATGTGTGTGGTGTCGGAGCCAACGTTAGAGTGTACTCTAGTACACTCTACCAACGTTACTAGAATAACGTACGTTACTAGAATAAACTCAGTTTCGCAGCTCCGTATCTCCGCCAGCGGAGGAGGGTGGTCCGAACGGCGGTCGCGTGAACTTGCGGCGCTGCAGTCACGTCTTGCGAGAGAGAAAAAAAAGTTCTACGAGCCTGGTGGCGCACATGTCACCGCCCCGTTACAAAGGGGACGCTCATAGCATCCATCCATCCATCCATCGCTACTCTCGGCGCGTCGTCTGCTACGACGGAGCACAGCGGCGGTCCACCGCGCATTTCGCACGGCGGCTTTCTAGTAGTCCTATTGCGAAAGTGAAACATTTATCGTCGGTCCATTCGACGTTCCCGCATCCCATTTGTGCACTACTTAAGTAGATATGCATAAGGTCGTCTGTGTGCATCGACCCGCATGCATTGCTCATTTGATTGCACGGGCGTTGACTTTTTATGCCTGGTGTCTGAAATGGCACCACTAACGCCAAACTGCTGCCACATGGACTTGTTATTCCCGGCACCGTCGCTCACCACGGCAATAACGGCCGCACCGTACTTGTGCAGCTGCAAAACGGCTTCGAGCACAAGCTCGGCCAACACACGGCCAGGTGCGGCGCTCTTTGTGACAAAACTTGCTGTAGACTGTACCCATCCTTGAAACGTGGGCACGAACATAACCACCAACGCATGGTCGGCTGACTGGCAGCTGTGCCCTCCTTCACGATCCCATCGTAATCAACAAAGCCGTCTATTTTGTAGGTAGATTTGTTGAACTCGTAAGAATGCCTAAGCTTCATTTCATCGAAAACAAGCGTCCCCAAGCTGCTTGCTCATTTGACGTTGTATGTATTCCAGACAGACGGTTTCAAATCCATATTTACATTAAATGCCCTCCAGTATTTGTGCCAGCCGGTTCGTGGTTGGCAGTAGAAGCATGTCCAGGTCTATCAGCAGCCTAGGCCCGTGGTCTGGCGATTCGTAAAAACATGCAGTTAAGCAACACTGCATTGTACGCATTCCACGCGGTGGTTTTGCTTTGATTTTGCGAAATGCATTTACAACCGCCACCTTTTCGAGTGGTGGGAAGCAGTCCAGCTGCTTGTTCAGGCACTACTCCGAGGTCGTTTCTATCACTCATATGATTTGTTTCTCCTGCTTCTCGCGAGCTGCTGTGGCCCTAAGCAACGTTCTTCTGAGATTATTCATCTTAAAATTCTTAATGGTTGCCTTCGCTGGTGTCTGCAGTAGCTCCCTTCTACGGTGCCTTAAACAATTCGGACAGATCAGGCGTGACGTGAGAACCAAGCAGTTTTTTGCGCGTACTCTGTCGCTATCGTTCACACACCTTCAGTTCGTCAACTTCGCAGAGTAGATGTTCCATGCCCGCAGCACAGCTGAGACTGTACGACAGCTGTTTGCTTTACGTTCTGTAGTTGTTCACTGTGCAGTTAAACTGCTCATCAACTACAACTGTTTTTTGCACAAGGAAGTCCCCGTTCCCAAGCCGGCGAGTGTAAAATATTCCGCACCTACTGTTTGTTACCTCGTCGTAAAAACACTCAAAAAGCCATTGCTTTGAAGGTAGCGCGACAGTTGACAAGTGATCGAATGTGAATGTGATGCGAGGGCAATTCTATGTCCCGGCAGTGTTGGTAATCGCTTGTCGTTCGTCTTGCTGTTCTACTAACGGCTCCTCCGCCGACGAGCTGGGCACTGGGCTTTCGCGGGACGCCATGCGCTTTTTCGGGGATTTGCGCCTTGACCCTGAACACTTTGGCTTAGATATCAGTAGCGCACCCAGGATCTCTGCCAGAGGGGGTTCAATTTTTCACGAAGGACCGACCGGCAAGCGATTACACAGTTGTTGCGTGTGTAAAAAAAAAGTAGATAAAATGCCAAATAATAGTGACATCAGTGATGATGACTATTTTTATTATTTTTTTCGGCGTTTTGCAGACATTAGCTCCACATTCTTCTAGGACATAGGAGCAGCTACGGAGTGGGAGGGGGGTTAGGTCGGCTTAAGTGGGGGGGGGGGGGGTTACCAGGCGCTTAGCCAGGATTTTTTTTCGGGGGGGGCTTGAAGAGTCAGTGTATACGGCCGTTCAAGCGCGTAGCTTTTTTTTTTTTTTAGAGGCCCAGCTCCTTAAGGCGTGCGTCGTGCGTCCCCGCTGTATGTAGTAGGTAGCCACCGGCGCGTGCCTGCCGGGAGACACGCACGCGCTCGTGCCTCTCTGTCTTGTGAGAGAGAGACAGAGAGAGAGCGAAAGGCGCGCGTTGATGAACGCTCTACCAGCTCGCAAAAAAGGAGAACGCGCCCTCACCCGCGAGTGACAACGTTGGCGCAGGCAGCGTCTCCTAGCAAGTTTCTTGATTGAGAAAAATACCGACTGCTCGCGTTGGAGAAGCGTTCACCGGCAACCCATATATATATATATATATATATATATATATAGGCACTGGAACTTGACTTGGAATGAAGTGCCGGTGGGAGATTTCACTTGTGCATAGTTGAACCATAATGGTTCGTAGCGTGCGCGTTAACTAAATTAATCCGGAACTCGGCACGATCTACGATGAACATCCCGAGCTTCGCCCACTCATCATCATTCACTCCGTGGATATGCTGTAATTTTTTTATTTTTTTGGGGGGGGGGGCGGCGGGGTAGGAGGGGCTTGAAGATTGCATACGACCATTGGGTGGCCTTGGAGGACCTGTCAGGTCGCTCTTATGATTTTGGCATTGTTTACTGCCGTTCTGTGATGTCAGGTCAGGTGTGTAGATGAAAACTGGAAGCAAGTGGAACTCCGCGCAGAGAAAATTGGCGTGCATGGTGCTCACACAGACTCCTTGTGCAGGCAGAGGCATTACATTGCTCGACTATATTTCCATGTGGTTGCTTACTGCAGGGCAACGTGTGGATTATGATGAGCTCTATGTTAACCACAAGGAAACACCATAGAGTGAAAGGCCATATTTTTTAATGCTTTGTTTTTATTGAAACGCAGTAAATCACATAACAAATACTTCGCACATACAAACATTTTGGGTCCGTACGTCAGCATTGATTATAAGTCCAGTCGAGGCCATTCAGCACAGTTAGGATCAAAACTCTGCATGCACCACATGTAGCACAGGTTTCTTCTTGAAGGACGCTGCGACACTTTTTTAACATTGTCTGAAAACGGCGAGCATCAAAAGGCGCTCCAAGGAGCACTGACTCCGTCGCTTGATTTAGAACTAACAATGGTGATCTCGCGAATGCGGAAGTACCTGAAGCAATAATTTATGTTGCTTTTGAGTTCAACATATACAGAAAACATATGTATGTTTCCGTCAGAACAACAAAGGGTTAGACGACGTAAAAGTCTTGACTTAAAAGTCTGTACCACGTCTCTCCTTTGAGTAGCTGAGGCGTTTCCTTTGTGGAAACGGGTTGGTACAACGCAGCAGCGTCGCTCTGCGCTTTTCATAATTCGCCACTGGGCCAGAAACAAGAACCCCAACCGCGTATAGTTCACAGTGACTGATGAAATGCTAACAGTTTTCATAAACAGTAACATGGGAGTGATGGAGTACTAACGTATAAAAGGAGGCACTTGCATTTATGGCACAGTATCCAAAACGTGGAATCTAAAATAAGGAAGCCAACAGAATATGTAACAACACAATGAAACGAGATTAGCGGCTTTTACAGTTTCAGCGGTTTCAATAACTTATTATTGTTTCGGACCAGGCACGTAGCCAGGATTTTTTTTCGGGGGGGGCCCAAAAAGCATCATCATCATCATCATCATCATCAACATCATTTATTCACCCTTGAAGGGTGAATAACAGCATGGTAATTATTATACAATGCTTTAAAAAAACTTGCCCGGGAGTGTAGAAGGCGCTTAATTATTAGACGAGGAAGAGAACGGAGTGCAATGCAGCCCAAGAGGCGAATTAATCCGAGATGGAAAGCAAGTTTTTTGACACTGCAGTAAAGCTAGTGGGTGTGCACGAGAAAGACTATTTTCTAACCAAGTAATCTAGACGAAGAAGGGCCATACACTCGGTGACGGAAAAGGGAGCGACAAAAGAAAAATGCAATGCAAGGGAATCAGGCGCCCACTTTGCAGGAAATAAAAAAAATATATTTGTCGGACGCTTTCTATACTCAATTTCCCACACTATGTCTCAACTACAGGCGTGCGAGAAGAACGTGAACCACTTTATGACAGCAACTCTTAAAGACAAAAAAAAAACAGACATATTCGCGAAAAGAATTTCATTGAAGCACAAGGAACCAAAACACGGATGCCTATATCCCACAAAAGATGCAGAACGCTAATATTCGTTTTAGGAAGCAATATTAAAGAATGACATTGAGAGTGGTTTTACAATAGAGGCTGTGTTCCAATTCTGGACAGCATCGTAGACCTTGGCAGCTTCAAAGACAGCTCCGCGTCCTTGTCGTCCGAGTAATGGAACACGTCCGGATGACGTTTGCGCGACGAGGCGTCATCTCGCGTCGACAAAAGAAAGCTAAAAAAAAAACGCTCACAATTTTCATTAATTTTGCTTATTTCGTGTTCCAATCTACGAAAAACTCAATGAAGCTCAATTAAATTGCGTAAGAAAGCGCCTATTTGCGAGCAGACGACCGCTCCGGCGAGGTTTGTGGATATTCAAGCAATCCTCGCAACTGCCATCTTGTTTGGACAGCAAAGTAGCCTGCATCGTTTTTGTCTTCGTATGCCGTCTTCGCGAAGCTGTCTATTTTGCCGTCTACGTGAGAAATGGAATGGGACTTAAGATGGCCGCTGTTACGTAGCCGTCTGTTTAGCTGTCTACCGTGAGTATTGGAACACACCCATAGTAAAAGTTAATGCAAAAGAAGAAAAACCGACCATGCAGGTTGGCCAAGAAGAGTGGTTCACGCTGCACTTTTCATGCGTCGCGGTTTCTCTGTAAACACAGCGATAATTTCGTCGACACTGAGTTGCATCCAGTGAATTGACATAAGAGCCAGGCCATTAAACGGCTCTTCAGCTGTTCTGTTCCTCAAATATGTTTTTACTCTTTTTAGTGTCGAGAAGCGGCGTTCTGCAGCAGCTGTACTCACTGGAATTGTCGCCAATATCTTGAGTGTGTGAACGTTCGTCAAGAGGGCTTTGTTGCATTCAGTTAAAGCGTCTGTCGCAGTGCGGGGAAGTCCCTCCTCCTGCGTGGCTTGCCATTTAGTTTTCCAGATTTCCCATTCACCTTTTAGCGTAACGATATGCGCTGTTGTCATATCTCTGAGGTAAAAATCGAAGGCCGTGTGAACAGATTCAAATTTGCCCTTGCAGGCGTGCTTTGGCAACACAATTTGAACTTTGCAGTGTTTTCCGATGGTTTGCAAAGCTCCGTTTGAGGGAATCTTTCAGGTCATCTATCCATGGAATGAACGCTCAGAATACTCTTCCGCAGAACTACAGGCGACCCTGGTTACCCTGTTTGTTTACCGTTTTCCCTTCTTCCGCCACGCGGGCGCCTGCCCCACGACAAAGGCAGCGGAAAAAAGGGGCATGGGATTCGCAGAGGTGCCAGCGGGGTTGAACGGGTTAATGGGTCGTCGAAGCAGACGCCTTCCATACAAAAGTCCCCTTCTCCAAGCTTTCCGTTAGCTTCAGCCGTCCGCTCGTGGAAAAACTCTGCGTATGCTGCAAAGCAAGGCCGCACGCGTGCGTGTTCCCACGCCGCGCAGCTGCATCCTTGAAACGTTTTTTGACATTGCGTCACTGATTAGGCAACACAATTGTGAAATCATTCACACCATAAATAAAGCGAAGCATCATGCGCTAAGGCAGCTATGGGCTTATTTCTGTTGCCTTCCTCCTTACCACTGCTGTTCCTCCTCAACTCGATCAGCTGTGGAGGGCGCGCTAGCGACGACAGAGCCTCCCGCGTCAGCCGCTCTGCCGAGCCATCCGTGGCGACATAGCGCCCCGAAATCCTTACTGAGGTCGCGAGCCTCGGCAGTTCTAACCTCTGAGCGCCGGCGACTCGTGTGTACGCCGCCAGGTGCCGCGACGATACCGTTGGCTGAAACGAAGGAGCACGTTGTAGAAGCACGTTGTTCGCAGTTAGGTTGGGAAAATTACGTGCACGTGACTGGTTAGGGGCCAATCAGCGGCTTCCCATTCCATCGGTCGATGGCGGGGGCGTTTGAAAACGCGTTTTGGCGAGCCGCTGCGATCTTTTCCGACGCACGTGTTGAAAACCTTATTTTAAATTCCACACTTTACCCACAGCGCTGAAATGTGCCCTCGAATGATCCTAATGACTCGCTCTGCTGGATCACCATGTTTGCACAAAATCTGTCAAAACCGTTTCAGGGTCCCTTTAAACAAAGCACCTGAATGCTCCCTAAGTTGCCGCCACTACGCGACTGTATAAATGACGCCTGCAACATATCGCCTGCTAGCTCTGCAGCAACAAAAACACCGCTCCTCTCGTTAAAAAAGACATTTCTTCAGGGAATCCAACGGTGGCGTCAACGCTGTCCTTTTCTGTATGTCCTGTCATTCGTTGCACTGTTCCTTGAAGCAATCCAACTACCGAGCGCCCTGACCGTAGATTAGAATCCTCGTTTCGCCCAGTATAGCCATGGTCGCTTTTGCCCAGAAAACCCAGCACAACCAACCAACCGCCTTCCTAAACATAACTGATGCGATGAAGAAAAGTCGCCCGAAGTACGGGAAGATAACGTCGTTCTCTTTGGTTTCGGAGCCGTATGGCAACATTTTGTTCATTCTGGTAATTTCGTTTCCAACAAGCTTGTCTTACATGTATTACATGTATTAAAATGTCCCGCGTTGCGAAGTTTTAGGGGCGAAGCTCCTTAAGGCGTGGGTCGTGCGTCCCCGATGTATGTAGTAGTAGTAGGTAGCCACCGGCGCGTGCCTGCCGGGAGGCACGCACGCGCCCGTGGCGAGCGCGTGGCCCCCGGCGCTCGCCCTCGCCGCGAGCGCCGGGAGCCACGCGCTCCCCGGCAAACCCGACACTGCCCCGGCAAACGCGAGAGACAACGTTGGCGCAGGCAGCGTCTCCTAGCGAGTTTCTTGGTTGAGAAATACCGACTGCTCGCGTTGGAGAAGCGTTCACCGGCAACCCATATATATATATATATGCACTGAATTATGCACTGAATCTTGACTTGCAATGAAGTGCCGGTAGGAGATTTCACTTGTGCATTGTGCATAGTTGAACCGTGAGGATTCGTAGCATGCGCGTTAACTAAATTAATCCGGAACTCGGCACGATCTGCGATGAACATCCCGAGCTTTGCCCACTCATCATCATTCACTCCGTGGATATGCTGTAATTTTTTCTGTCTCTCCCCCAATCACAAAGCAGCAAATGTTTCGGATAACTGGTTTCAGTAGTTTCATTTCGTACGACCGTTGTGCCAGGAAGATTGATACGGTGGTCGCTACCTTGGGAATGTTCGGCTATGGTGTTGCGATCTGTTGCAAAATTGCAGAGGTTATTCCTGTGCTAGAAATGTTTCTTTGAGGTTTTTCGTTTCGCCGATGTAGATCGCATCGCATATTTGCATACAGTGCCTTAGGCTCTCTCCTTCGGTGAACGGCCTTTAGCAATATGTAGAGAACATGTGTTCGTAGGCTTGTGAGTCACTCGGATGCCTTTTTTTCTGAGAATACGGCCGATGGTTCGCTAACACCTGAGACATAAGGGAGAGGGTGGTGTTTATGTTGTGCTGTTGATTCAGGAGCCGGACGCTGAATTGTCGGCAAGCGTAGTCGTGCTTTTGGAATTGAAGTGCTTTCGGAATAAAGGTTCTTGGGTAGCTTTTTTTAGTGAGTTCCTTGACTATCGTTTGTTTTTCATTTGTTTAAATGCGCACGGCACTACTTGAACTTGTGCCTCTATACCCCTGCATTAATGCCTGACTTGACAAATTTCGGGGGGGGCTCGGGCCCCCCTGGGCCCCCCCTTGCCTACGTGCCTGTTTCGGACAATGCAATGCAGTACAAGAAATAACAAACATACAAGGGTCACATAGCACTGCACCAGGATCCTTGATTAATCGTTACACAAAAGGCGGAATACAGAGGAGTAAAAATAATCAGGAAACCGGACACACGTAAAAAAGCGAATGATAATATACGCAGACGTAGCAAAATACATGGCTACAAGTGAGCAAATAATGTTATCCAAATTTCAATGCAATAAGTAAGCGAATAACTTCTTAGCTGGAGTTAAGATAAGTATGAAGTGGAAGACAATTTTTTGGCATATGCTAGACTATTCCAAAGTGCTGCTGCACAAAAGGAGGATAACATTTTACCGTAATTAGTATGATATATGGGTAACAGAAGGTTTTGTCGGGCTGCAACCTTGTGCTAATAGGATTAAGAAGTAGATCAGAACCGGTGAAGTCGTAACCAACTTGTTTAGTTACTAATTTGAGAAATAATAGCGCTAGACGATAGTTAAAAACATCTCCAACTTAAGGAATGTGGTTTTTCTTTAGCTCTCAGGAGGTGTTGGAAGAAAAATGGCCTATGAATATGAGCGATGGGAAGAAATCTGACAGTAGGTTTTAAAGCATTTACAGAGCCGCATGCAATCCTTAGAGAAAAGCTAGAGAACAAACCCCAAACGGCGGGGAAGCTTCGCGAAACGGTCGATGACATCGGAATGATTTATGTTTATATCCCTGTGACAGTAGAGGAGGGCTAGGCCAACCAGCCGCTCCTCGGACATTGTTGAGCGCAAGTAGGTTTTTAGTCTCCTCAAACTGGAGAACGATCTTTCTGCTGTGGCGGTGGTTAGAGGGAGTGTTACCAATATTTGCAGCAACTTATAAATATTGGGGTAAAATGTGCTGTCACAGTGAGGAAGGGCGTCGAGCCCAGTGCTAGGACGCAAGCTTGGTCCTGTTGACTCCCACTTAGTCCACCAGAGCCTAAATTCACCGAGAGCAGCAATTTCATCCACATCGTTAGAGAACGCAAGAATTAGTTCCTTCGCTTGCCTTAGGCGGGCATCATGTGATGGAGGAACTGCTGCGGGAATCAATGCACCGAAACTTTCTATCAACCGCCTGTGATTCTCAAATCGCTGCTTTAGCTGAGAAAGTATAAAATCGATGAAAGGTATATACACGGATCTGCGGAAATATTCCTCTGCACTTTCTGCGTGATCATTTCCGCGATGTTGTTGGAGGCTCCTAATCCTTGGCTTTGCTATTTCAACGTTGTGGCGCTCTCCACACTCTTGAGCCTTGGAGAATACTTCCCCAAAGCACGCCTCGGCGTTTGTTCGGTATTGCTCAATTGTGCGTTGCACAACATCTATGTGACCAATCGCCGTACACATGTCCGAATTTTTTGCCTGAAGTTGTCTCGATAAAGGCAGGGTCACTGCCAGGACGTGCTCTGCGACATGGAGGCCCACAATGAAGGATGGTGATAGCAGGGCAGATATCATATTGTTCGCCTGGGCTGCATTCTCGGAACTCCCATTTAATTCAATTTCAACCAGCGCCGCAATGACACAGTCAAAAAGAGAAACAAAAGAAAGAAGCGCGTCATGCTTTTCCACCCAACGAGTCTCACACAAGCCGAGAAGTCGCTTGCGCCTTGACTCGGATCGCACGTCAGCGATCTTTGCACGCAGCACGTTTGATCGGCTTGCCGATTTGCGAAAGAATTTTGCAGTCTCCTTGACTGTTCCGAAGCAGTGCCTAATATCAGCTACAGAACAAGCAGCACAAAGCACTAAGTTTAACTCTTTCGTTACCGTGTCCATAGGACATGGGTCACCGGTGACCCATACGCCCCACAAGCTATTTTTAAAATATGAGCGCTCCTATGGACTTGCACCGCCATCAGTCGTATTCTCCAGGCACCAATCTTTCATTTTTTGCGTAGTTTGTATTTTTCCCGTGCGGCAGCGATTTAAGCGGCGGTTCCAATTGTGCGGTTCGCTCAGTCTGTTTACGAAGATGGCAGACGCTTTTGTCCCTCGCGCGAACGACGCCTTTCTGGCGATTCTGTTGCATCTGGAAGCGATCATTTGGCTGCTTCTAGCAGCACTGATTCAGATGATGATCCCGCATCATCGGATTTTAGTTCTGACGACGAGGACGTGCAGAATCAGCCCGGACCTACATCAGCTGTCCGTCGGTATGTTTTGTTTTATGGCACAAGACGGGTTGCCATTTCTTTTTGCAACCATAGAGCGCAATATGTCCATATATACATGGTTCAATAGCCCATTTCTTTCCCTTTTTACTAATATATACTGTGCTTCTGTGTGTGAGAAATTTGTGCAATAAAAAGAAAAAACTGTGCAACCTGGCTGAACAAGACACTTTCTACTGGGTAACAAGTAAACAAGTGTAACTCATGCAGTTATTGAGCTAGGTCAGTGAAGCTTTTCTGTTAGGTAGACGTCTCCTATCTAAACAATTTGTATATTTCAGAATATTTTCCAGATTTAGTTCTTTTATGTAGTAAACATACAATTGCAAATGTTCTTTCAAATTTGCAAGAAATGTTACCTTTAACGATTTTTTCTGCATATTAGTTTCCAAGTTCAGTTTTTTAAACTTACACACGTCAAAAGTACATTTACTTAGCTTTCGCTTGAAGTATTGCATTACAGTATAACCTTTTTATTACTTATTACAAAAAATACCAACACAAACCTACGAAAAGTTGCCCATTTTCCCACGGTAACGAAAGAGTTAAGCAGTGGCTGGCACAGTGCGTATACAAAGCAGTTGGGTATTTCTCGCGAATCGCTGCTTGCACGCCATTTGCTTTTCCAGCCATCGCACTTGCGCCATCGTACCCTTGCCCTCGAAGGTTCTCCATATCAATCCCAACGTTCACTAAAAACTTCACAATCTCCCGTGCGATATTCCGGCCACTTTGGTCATCTACAGGAACAAAACCCAAAAAAACTTCGTCAACCTGGTTGCTTCCCTTGTCCAAGTAGCGAGCACATATGGTGAGCTGTTCAATGCCAGCAACATCTGTGGTCTCATCCGCGAGAACAGAAAAACAGCCCGCGTTGTTAATTTTTGACACGAGATTCTCTCGAATGAGGGTGCCGCAGATTTCAACAATCTCATTTTGAACTGTAGGACTTAGATATGACGCATTGCCGGAGCAGTTCTGTATATGTTCTTTAAGGTAGCTGTCTCCGCAACTACTCCGCATGCGTAGTAGTGCTCTGAAGTTGCCTTCATTCTCTGTTGGAGCACTGTCGAGATCTAGTGGCCCGCTGTCATTATGACCACGAAGAGACAGCCCTTGTCTTCCGCAAAATATTATTGTGTCGACTATAGGGGCCAGTCTCTTTCTGTTTTCTTTTATCTGGAGCTTTCTGCTGCTATCAAGCTGTTCAACTACAGTAAGCGCACCACTCGAGAAGGCCTTTATAAAATGATCAGCCGCCGATTGGCTTTCCCGATGGTACACCATGTTCTGATGTGAATCGAAAAGTTCCAGTGCGTGCTTCCAATCTCGGCAAGCTCTAGACACGAGTGCGCCGGTGGACGCATGACGCCCTTTGCCAACTTCAGGGCGGCAAAAGAGTGCACAAACGCGGCAGAATGAGCCCTCACACAGCGCGGAATAACTCAGCCATGGGTATTTGTCAAGCCACGCCAGCTGAAATTTCCGCTTCTGCTTTAAGTCCTTGACGCACTTGAACTCATAGCTTCTACCAGGTCGCCAGGGGGACGTGAGGAGCTGGTGCTTTAGGACATTGTCAATTTGGTTGACATTTTGGTACAGGCCAATGTCGAGTCTGCTGCACTCTGTCCCTTGGTGTTCTGAAAGAGTTCCATTATTTAGGCGAAGACCTTATATGTATTATGCGGAGTTGCGGACGTTACCGTAAAGAAAAAATGAAGAACAATGTTGCGGAAAACTATATATGGTACAAGAAATGCGGTACAGAAAATACAAAACCTGTTAAACATTAATGCCCTGAAAACTTCCCTCACCACTGCCACGGCTGAGAACACAAGGTGCCCGACCAAGTGGTGGAAGTCAGGGGTGGCTGGAAGCGCTCAATCAACAAGCTGGCTCATTGCCGCACTGGATAGGCAGGCTGGGATACGCGGCTATGAGCCATGTCAATCTTTACAGCCTGTGCGAAATTACCCACTTGACATTCGATAACCAAAGCCACTGGCTTTCACCTTTACGTCTCTTAAGTGATAGTCCTAGGATTTTTTTTCTTTTTTAAGTGTCCCACTCTTCTTTCATAAGAATCAACATAACAGTTACCCTGAGAAGGTCCTTGGTCTTCCTGAAGGCGAATATCATCCTGTGCTTGTGTGGGGCTGACATTCCCGGTGGGTCTAGGACGCGTTCCTGCATAAGTAGATCATTAAATCATTGCAAAATTCACCACTGTGTGTCACATTTAAATGTAAAATTAGCGAAAATATAATAGATTAACGCAAAGACGACTTTATAGCATGGTATGAACAATTGAAAAGCAATACATATCTTATTTTTGAAGGAGCATTGGGGCTCATCAAAGGGCCCATGGTCTGTAGTATGTTCTAACTTCGACATTCATTTGTCCCGGCCGACTGAGCGCGAATACAATACAATCTCGTGGAGACAATACTTTCCCAGGTGGCAAAGAAAAAGAGCTGATAAAAAATCTACCAGGGACGCATTCGTTTCCTCACCGTTAATACAAAGGTCCTTCACTTGCGCACACTAATGGCGCAATGATAATTTTAATATAACTTGTAACGATGCCGCGATGCTGCGTAAAACTTCCGCAATACCAAACTGTCGCTAAGGTGCCTTTTGTGAGTCCATTTATGCATTGATGTCTACGCCATCCTGATAAACTGTGGAAAACCCTCCTGAACATTGTATCATTTTATGTATGTAGTATTTACGGTTTTCTCACCAGCACTTATATATTTACTACACTATGGGAGCTTATTCTAACAACCAATCAAAATAAATCAGTACGTCTGCATGAAAAGCGAAGACTCGTCTAGGATTTGATTCCAAGTATATAGCCTCAGTACATCTCGGGTTAGATACAGCTACACAGCTGTATCAGTCCTGTGTACTATTAACACCTTTTTCGAAATACTTATTTCGTTACAGTTAAATGCATTCGTCCTGAATAACATCATACTACGGCCCCAGCGATATAGCTTTGCCTCTGGCAAATCTGTAAGCACCGCCATCGACCTTTCCGCAAACAATTATCGGCGCATTTTAAAAGCTGGGCAACGAAGTCGATATTTTTTTGAGACACTATGAAAGCCTTCGGTATGGTTTACCACATCAAGATCAAAGTAAATTTAAAATCCTAAGACATTGCCTGAAACGCGCAGGAACTTTTTTTTAGTTATCTTGTGTCATGCAGTCCGCCATTTGACCATTTGCAAAAACTGACTTTCCTGCAAAAGTTGGCTTTCCCGAAAGCATATCTCCGAACCAAGACTTCTCGTCCACAGATTGCCTTCCTGCTCTAAGCGTGTGAACTTGGTCCCGCTATTCATCCCGTTCAACGGCCGTCCCCGCCTTTCCTTTCTTTCGCTTCTGCCCCTCTCTGTTAATCGCTGAACTCGCTGCGAGACGGCTCGCCCCCCGCAAAATTTTGAGAAGCTTTCGTGGTGCTCGTTCACGTCGGATGGAGTGTGCAGGCGTGAACGCGCTTAGAGCACAAAAGCATTCTCAAGAAGGCGAGAGCTTTTGGTTGTAATTCGGAATCTGCCGAAAGTAAACTATGTAATGTCAGGATGATTGCTATTAGTCGCACGAATATCGAGTCACATTATGTCTCCCACGACACCTCGCGTTCATTCCATGAGGTTAAAATGTCAAAAAAGATGTCAACTTTGCGAAAGAGTACAGAGGGTGAGTTGACACCCAAGGGTCAATTTAGACTGGCATCTACATTGGAAACAGCAAATCAACAGTGTTCATAAAAAACTTGACTATAGTTCTTGCATCTTTGCTGGCGCTAGGGGCAATATGTTTACCGTGACTTACCTCAGGCCTCGTACTCTTCTTTTTTTTTTTAATTTCGTTGACACTAAGGTTACTCTAGCAGAATAGTGCACATAATATTTTTTACTGCCTTACTGTGGTCACAAAAACGAGCTCTATGAACGTATTTTTTATCCGTCGTACAAGTAATCATACGATTTCGTTTGCAACTGCAGGCAACTAGACGTACACCTGCTTAAAACACAAGATAGTGCACACATATTTCTCCTTTCCTAATACCATATCTACATTCCCCGCGTCTGCGCCCCAGGCAACCAAATAATGGCAGTATAAATGCCCCCCTCCCCAATTGTAGCGACGTATATGATGAACGATCGCTCGTGTATTTCGATGATATAACCCGGAATGATATGCGCATTGAAACAAAAGTTGCAGGAAACATTCATCATCCATGAAGACGCTTTTTTTTTTATTTACAGTAGAGCACCTCGATCAACTTATTCAAGTGCTTGCTTGCAAATGCACCGTTCTCTGCCTCACTTGCTTTTATTCAACTGTACAATATTAAGAGGCCAGCGGCGGACTGTCAATGCTCTTTTGGAAGTTGATCTGATACAAGCTAAAAATGGTATCAATTCAAATAGTTTCGTATTCATTTTCTTTGCGCATTATACAATAAACCATTGACTGAGTCTGATTGATCATCTCGGCGACAGTAGCGGCTTCGGCTATTATGGCTAACAAGCGCAACTTGCTACTCAAGAAATGAAATTAACGATAAATTTCCTGGCAATAACCATGAACTACGCAAACATTTAAAAGGCATTATTTAAACATTTTCAGATAATTCAGATATCATCCATACAGGCCAACTTAGCGCCATTGCAAGGTGACTATATCGATTACATCAGTTAACATGCAACGATGCAAGTTGAAAGACATGACTTACCGCTCGAGGTCTCGCTCATATGTTGGCGTTTCGAAGATGAGCTTGCCCAGAAGTCGGAGAGTCGCTTCTGCCCTTGGGACATATTTTCGTGAAAGCGACGATCCGCAGATGACCATCGGGTCTTCAAAGAGTGTCGCGACCTCCGTCTGCTCGTAGCGGGGCTGGTGACCGTGTAGCAGTGGTCGTGGTTGTCGTAAGGAACGCTGACGGCGAGGATAAAGCCGAGAACGCGCTCGGCGAACCACAGCACAGCTTTTTTTCGACTCGCCATTGCCCGTTTTTAAGTTGTGGATAACACTGCCAAACAATGCTGTCCAATCGCGAGGTTCGTAGAAAGTTCCTCTCACTGCAGCACAGCCTCCTGAAGGGGACATGCCGGGCGCGCTCGTTGTGAGCATATCGAAGGGATCAACAAAGATGACGAAGAAGAAACTACATTAGGCCATCCATGAGGCTTCAAAGAAACAACTATCCAACCCATTAGGGACACTGCTCAAAATGACACAGCGGAGATACTGTAGATATGTTCCCTGCGGGAGCGCAGAAACCGCACGAAGTACGGCGTCGCTGGCCCCCCAGCTGCAACAGGAAAAAGAGAAAGAAGCCCGGCTGCTGCATACAACGCATACCATGAGTGTTCCCAGTCGCAGCCGCGGAAGAAAAGTCGTGTGATACAAGGAACAGCGGCATACTTTGCTTTGAAGTTCGTTCGCTAGCTTGATAGCTTTCGCCCGCAAACGACCTTCCTCCAGCAAACTGCACACGTAGACGGATACGCAGCCTGACCGCTTCCTTTTGTCACATAGGACAAAAGTACTGCATTGCATGAGTGGTACTACATTGCGAAGGTGTGTCTGACGCCGTCGTTGTGCTGCTGGTGAAGATCGCCGGCTCCCCTTCAGGCCGTTTTGTGTTCTCCACTGCCGCCGAGCACCCACTGGTTTCTCTCACTGGGAGTGATTTAGTCACACCTGGCACTCGTTGCCGCCAGTGATCTCCAGTCTCGTTAAAGTGGCCTCTCCTTTCCACTCTCTTCGTTCACTCCCCTTTTCCTGTGACTGCTTCGGCTAAGGCTCCTCCTTGTGCTTTGAACTTTCTTTCTCCTTCCTGTTCTTTCTTACCCCCTTCCCTTTGAGTGTACCGGTTGCGGTGTCCTCTCCGGAGAGACAGTTACCGTGCACCCTCCTCCACCATTCTATCTTTCCGTGCCATCAAGAATATATCATCTCCTAAGGTCTCCTCAGTCGAGAGACACTTATACCCCTGTCACACTGGACGTTTTAATGTCATTCGAACGCAATGACATTCGCATCGAATGACATTATTCCGCTGCTACACGGCGACATTTAACATCATTCGAATCGAATGACTTCTGAAATCGAATGAGTTCGAGCAACTCATTCGCATTCGCAGTGGGACCGAATGTGTACTCTCTACCCCAGAGACAACGTAAACGTGCGGCACTGAGCATTCCTAATTTGTGAAACGTCATGTGAAAATGGTATTACTTTAGCGCGTTTGCCGATGTTCATCATTTTAAAAAGAAAACAGCCAGGCAAGCCGTAACAAAATGTGTTTGCTCTCGACATCAGCGGCGTCTGACAGGCTTCGGTATTTCGCCACAGGATGCAATCGCGAACGCCGTTTGCTTGAGCGCAGCGCTTATTACACTGCGTCTTAATTTAGCGTCTGTGTTTGTCATTAACGCGCTTTGCTTGCAAAAACAGTAAGTGAATGGTTCGGCTGCTGCAAGTCAGCGCCCCCTTTGAGCGCTGCCGTATCAGCTGCAAATTATTCTGTTGGTGTAATTCAGTGAAGCAAAGCCCTGCGTTTATTTTAAATAAAATAGGACGACTTTTCAGCCACTCTGCACTTACGCTCTGCAGCTTTTAGGTCCAGTTCCTTTGGAACTATCGTCACTGATATCGTAAACGAATGGCATTACTTCTTCGTGTGTAGCACAACCGCGGGTCGAATGACATTCGCTGCACCGAATGTCATTCGAATCGAATGACGTTAAAACGTCTAGTGTGACAGGGGTATTACCGCGTGAAGTCTAAACCAAATTTCCTTTCCGAAGAATCTACGTCTTTAAGGCCCTTATCATAAAACCGATCAATGACAGGCGTCTTTCGTTTGCCGCCGTTGCTTTACTGCAGAAAAAGACGTGACTTTCCCTGCTATAGCGTGGCGAGTTAATCACCTTTGCTCCGTTGAACAAGCCGCGTTCTTCCTTCTTTCAAGCCCCTAGACGTCAGGCGGTCGTTGAGAGGTGAATTCCCGTAGCCACACGTTCCAAGGATGTGCGCCTTTGTTCATCGTGACGAGTCAGCATAGCCAGCCCGGCGCCGGCTCGAAAAATTTCGGGGGGGGGGGGGGGGCTTCAGCCCGGTCAGCCCATGCCTGCCTACGCCACTGGGGGTTACAACCCCCGACACCCCCCCCCCCCACCCCCGTCGGTGCGCCACTGTTAGGTATATTGGGTGGAAGTGCTGCGAACAAGCGTACGAAGCGCTAGGTCCCATTTTCCATGAGGGATCAAAACTTATTGTCCAGCAAAAACTAGCGCTTTATAATGTTGCCGTGCTCAAAAAGAAGGTCGCAGAGTTTGCATTTCGGAGTAAGCTTTCAACTTTGCGATGTCAAGCTTTCTCCCACCTTCTGAATTCCGTAGGGCCCTTTGGTGGTCCGAAGTGGCGTGAACCGGGGGCATCGTTGCAACGAGCGGGGTCATCTGCAACGATGCACCCCGCTCTTGCACCCCGACGCAAAGCGAGTCGGCAAACCGCGCGTAAATGATCCTGTGGCTCCTGGCTAGGCGTCGTACACGATGTATGTGTCTTCGTCCAAGGCACTTCGCATGGGCAAAAACAGTTCCAAAAATTACGAGCGAACAAAGCGTACCAGTTGCTGCAACCCACGTGCACGTCGACTGCGCCGTCACAACAAGCGCCGGTGGCGGGAGCCAACGGCAGGCGCAAGACGTGACTACAGTGCCACTAGTTCTCGCAACCGCCACGCGGACCGCCTCTCCGGCGGAGCTTTGAAACTGATGGCGTTTTTCACTGGCGGATCCGGAGCAGTCACCGAAATTAGACCTTTCTAGGCACTCTACCGAAATCCCGGAGGGTGCGCTTGGATTTCACGAATCCGAATCTGCCAGCGGAGTTACAGTGTACTATAATATTCTAGTGCACTGTAGCGGAGTGCGAGAGTGCTCCGCGAGCGAGTATACAGGAAGTCAATGAGCACGTCATACAAACCCAACTTCCGCTCCGTGCGTTTCCGTGGCAACCAAAGACGCCTTCCCCGGGCACATTTTGACTGCAGCAGTTTCCGAGTTGTTTATATTCAATTCACGCATTCTGTGCTCAAGCTTTATTACTCAGAGAGGGCACTAAGAGCTAAATACACGGTACGATTCTGCGTTCGGTGCCGTAAGCTCCGGCATGAAGCGTACGATAGGTGGGGAGGGGAACGATGAGCACGTAGGGACGCAGGCTCGGCCGCATTTTGCACCTTGGCATACGCACTCGTAAGAGTTCGTGCCTTCATCAACAAGTAGAAAATAAAGAGTTTTGCACATCCCCGCTCTATAACACCATTGAAGAACACTCTCGATAAAGCTGTGCCTTCGCGAGCGACAAGCGCATCCAAACAGTCCTACGTCAATGACGACTCCGAGGGTAGGCAACGACGCCGCTTCTATCCCGTCGTCGTTCGCGACGAACCGCGAACTCGCAATGAATCGCTTACTTTTGCCAACACGATAAACGTTTGTACTCACATGTCATGCGTTAACACATCCAATCGGTTTTGAAACATCGGTGTGGAGCGCAGCGATGGAAACGAAGCGAGCCACATCGGTGAAACGGCCAGTGCCACTGTTTACCTTTCGTACCGCGGCTTCAGATCTATCGAATGTTTTGAAAACAGGTGCTGCTTTCCACTTTAAACATACTTACGCTCATTTGTAAGCTATTTCATTTCACAACCCAATCACAGTCAATATATTACACGCCATACCGGCAAATGCAGCCTACATCACACCTATTCGAGCGTCGGGGAGAACCAAACGGTGGCCAGCGGCGCGACGCCACACGTACGGCGCACGGCGCTACGTACAGCACGTCGTAATCACTGTCTTCTGAGCTGGAAAAGCTTCTGCTTGTCCTGCTGTCGTCGCTAAACGGAAGCTACACTTTCTTATACACTCCAGTACAGTGTACTAGAATATACGGGGAGAACCCATATTCTAGTGCACTGTAACTCCAGCTCCACACCCGCAGCGAACGCAGCCATTTTGACAGGCAAGACTGAAGTGATGCGGGGACGCGGCCCGCTTCCGCCCGAATCTGTCTGAATCTGTGCCTCGGCGCTGGAGCAAGTCGGAGCGCTCTGGCGCGGTTTGAGTTGCTCCGAATCTGCCAGTGAAACGCACCAACCCGCTCCCGCTCGACCAATGAAACACGGATTCGTCGCGGCGGAGCAAAAAAAAAAAAAAAAAAAAAAAAAAAAAAAAAAAAACCTGCTTTGAATCTGCCAGTGAAAAACGCCATGAGTTTATTCTAGTAACGTTGCTCGGAGCGGCGACAGAGGAGGTTGGCTTGCCGAAGTAGAGTACACTCTAGCCTAAAGCCCCTCCATACGTTTTCCACCGGCTAGGCGGCAGTAGACGCGATGGAGGGGCTTTACTCTAGCCGAAGCGAGCGAAGTCAAGTGACGCCGCCTCCTAGTGTGGCTCTTCGATTTTAGCACTTCTGGCAGCCCGCGGGCTGCCAGAGGGCAGCTAGCTGGTTCCGGCTCTGACAGGAAATCACGTGTGCTGGTAACCCGAGACAACCCGAAGCTGCCCGAAGAAATGTAAAATCGAACGCCTGTCCGGCTTGCATAAATGTAAACAAACATGGCGCACGCCAAAACTTTGCGCTATGCGATCTACTCGGTCCCTTCTAGGTTTCCCGCTTGATATCAACATGTGGCTAGGTTTGCCGAAGAGCTGACGGGATATTCTCGAGCGACTGTGCTTTGCTGTACGATCATGTAAGTTCGCAAGACCTTGCGCGAAACGGCGTTGAATTAATCGTTGCCTTTGCATCTTGCATTAATCGTTGCCTTCAGCGGACAAAACCACCGGCGCGAGGTAAGCTGCCGCGTCGTTAACGTGGACAAGGCAAGCTCACATTTGCAGAACGCAGAAATCGCTACTGTCCGACATGTCCAGCGCCTTGACACGAGGTCTCGCGAACGTCATCGTGTTTCCGAAAGCGACGGTTTCAGAGATCACATCGCCCGCCGGCCCTGATTAGTTCGCTTTCTCCCTTCACTTGACTATCAAGACACAAATAATTGTCACATTACGTGCACTTGTGCAAGAAATAAAGTTCTGTATTGCACGTATTCGACTCGTTTGAGCCGGTGGTGCCTCTTTGCCAGCAGACGAGTCGATACCTTCAGTCGAATTAGGGGCGGGGCACTCAACTGATGTAGCACTCTCGTACGAGCTAGTCGGTTTCCGCAGGCGCGCTGCATGATATAAATACTGCAGCGTGAAAAGCACACACACACACGCACACACCCCACAAGAAATAAGCATTTCTCTATCGTCTCTATTTTTGCACACCTTGCATGCTCTAGCACGCGTGTGCACGCCATCAGAGACCTACGAAAAACACACAAACAGCACTGTGGCACGTTTATTATCCATGTCCGCGCATATGTCTATCAACGCTGCAGATCTAGTTTAAACACATCGGTTTGATCACAATCACACCCTAGAACTTCCGACGAAGCGGAATGTACTTGCAACTTACCGTCTTTGCAAACTGCACAAGCATGACATAACACCGCACAAACGGCACAAACGCTAAAAAGACAAAACGGGCACCACCACACGAAGGCGCGCCGCTGCGTGTGCGTACGATGTCCTCAACCTTTGAGACACGAAACATCTGCAAGGCGTGAGTTCGTCATGTTGAACTAAGGAAGTTCGCATGACATTATCAAAAAATAAAAGCTCCAACTGTTCGCCGCACCGCGTGAATGAACCATCTTGCACGGCGGAACGAGCTTCGCGACACAACGTCAAACGTAATTACAGCAGCACTCAGAAGGAGACGTCCTCAAGCACCCGCGATGCAATCCGCCGAGCCCCTGCAAACATGGCGGCACGCGTGCGCGACCATCACATTTTGGCGTCTGCTAGCCAGAGATCAGCCAGAAAGCAGCCAGACCGATTTCGACCGGGCTGCTTCTGGCGACCCGCGGCCCGCCAGAGAAAAACGAACGCCAACCGGAAGTGCGCCGCGCGGTGGGCGGAGCAACCCGAGAAAAACGAACGCGCGCCGGCGGGCGCTGGCAGCCCGCGGGCAGCCAAGTGCAAAATCGAAGAGCCATGGTAGAGTGTACTAGTTCTAGTACACTCTAGCCATGGCGGTAGAAGCTGAATTTGCACGGCGCGCGGGGGCGCTGCGATCGAGGCCGTCAGGTGTAATGGTGCCAGCACTTACATTCGGAAACTCAGTGGTGTGCATGAGGTCAGAGGTACAATCAGGGCTTGACGTGAATCAGAGGACGGTCGGACGTCTCGCACTGGGCGCCCATGGGAAGACCACAAATGAGGCTGTTAAGGGGGATATGGGATGGTCTGACTTTGAGGGAAGGGAAGCTCAGAGTAAAATTAGGTACGAACACAAATTAAGGAATATGAGAGAAAGTAGATGGGCAGCGAAAGTATTCAGGTATTTGTATAGGAAGAACGTTGATTCACAATGGAGGAAGAGAACTAGGAAGCTTACCAGTAAGTATACATCCAGTAACGAAACGGATGGGACGAAAAAGAGCGTTAAGAGCATGGTCAGAGCGGCGGAGAACTCGGATTGGATAGCTAGAATGGAGAAGAAACCGGCATTGAACAACTACCGAAAAGGGAAAGACGAAATCAAGAGAGAAAAATTTTACGATAATTCAAAGGGAAGCGCTTTACTGTTTGAGGCAAGGTCCGGTTGCCTGAGAACCCGAAGTTACAGAGCGAAATTCAATAAAGAAGGGGATACATGTACGTGCTGTGGAAAAGCTAGTGAAACGACAGACCATATTTTGATTGAATGTACAGATGTCCACCCAGGTGTAGCTGTGGACACTACCCTACAGGAGGCCATGGGTTTCAGGAGTAACAGGGGAAAGCTGAACATGCCGGCGATAGATATAAGTAAAAGGCGCTTAGAGCATTGGTGGCGCAAAAGTATGGAGCAAACAAAAGCGAAAGGTAGTTCGGGTAAGATTGTTTCATCACAGAGGAACGATAATAGATAAAATAAATAGACGAGGAAAAAAAATTAGTTGTGAAAATATGTGTGATTCGGGAAAAAAAATGGTTGTAAACGAAAAAGAAATAAAGCTAGAGCTTGGTGGCCCGACCACCGCCCCGTTATAAAGGGGACGCTCCTAATATCCATCCATCCATCAGCGCAAGCACATCGGCAAGCTAACGCTATAGGTGTTCTCTGCGTTGGGCTCTCGCGTCGTGTGCTACTCGCTTGCGGGGATGGGTTTTACCGGTACAAGTGCTTTGCAATGCTTACTTCATTGTTCTACAGGCCTCTTTTATGACGCTGTATATTTATTATATTGCACAACAAGTCATAACTGCGTCGTAAACGTGAACCTGTCCCATGCCATGTCGCCGACACCACGCACATAAACACACGTCGAGCACGTGCACGTACTCACCGACAAGGTGCTGCATATCTTTACACTTTCAGAAAAAGAAGCACGCCACTTGCTTCTAAATACATTCTACTGTCGTATTTACCGGCACTTTCCTCATTACTTCTCTCAAACTCTCCCCCCCCCACATGATGATGATGATGATGTTGAGGCCATTCCCTTTGTAACGGGTGGGCGCCCCTTGGCACCCCAGCCAGTGGTGCATAAATAATACAATAAAAGGGGAAAGAAAGGAAAAGAAAAACGAAAAATCCCGAGGAAAAAAGAACACAGCCCGGGCGCGTTGGTGGGTTATGAACCCTTCCGAAGTCGCGAGAGAGTTACTCTCCACCATTGTTCTAGGCGAGTTTTGCTGCGCCTCACTGCGGCATAGTCTACCACGCCATCTGTGTCAACAAAACCCAGTGCGGCAGCGAGATCCGTGTTCGCATTGGGAGGGCTCAGTTGTGTGCACTCCGTCACGATGTGTGCGATGGTCTCGTCAGCCCCACCACACGCGCGACACACCACACTCACGAGTTCGCTGTCATAGGCTTGTTTGCGGACAAGAATACGCAGGGCCCCTGCTCTCGCCTCAAACAGCAGCACACTTCCCAGGCCATTATCGTATAGTGGGACTGGAGCGATGGTGTCCTTGTGTTGGCGGTACAGGAGTAGCGTTGACTTGTGCACCTGCTCCTGCCTCCACTGGTCCTGCTCGGCCTCCTTTTTCCTTTGGCGAATTGCCTTGGTGCGCTCCCGTAGGTTTTCGGCTGCAAGTGGCGCCTGGAAAAAACCATACTTTTTCTCCAGTTGGTACACTCGTCGTACCCACTTGGTGCGCATACAGGTTGCCATAAGGTAGTCAAAGACTCGTCGAGACCACCTCTCGCGAGCCATGTACAGAAGGCGACAGTGGAACGTCAGTTTGCTGGCCGCCTCACGGGCTTCGAAGCTCGACCAGCCGATGTCCCCCTGGACCGCCTCGTTCGCCACCATGCCATGACAGCCCAGAGGGATGCGGCCCACTTCCCGTTGTCGCCGCTCCAACCATTCGCGAGTGGCCGCTGACATGGTCACGACTGCGTTCGCGAACGTCAGTCCAGGCACGTGGACGAGCTTCCAAAGGTCGCGCCATTAGATAGCGGTTGCAGCCCCACAAGCAACGGCGCCGAAGGATGCCCCAGACAACACATGGACGTCCTAAGGACTACGAAAAGACGTCCAACTTGGGAGGTAGGGACGTCCCATGGGATGACCCATATACCGCAGAAGAACATCCCAAGTGATACAAAAAGAGATGTTTTTGGGATGTCCCGCACAGCGAGGTTGTGGAAGGTTATTGGGATCTTTTTATTTATTTTTTCTTTGTGAGATTTATTAATTTCTCGCATGCCGGCAGTCGTTCACTGACCACAGAATTCTTAGGACCCCCCTCCCCCCCCCCCAAGAAAAAAGAAGTGCCCAAAATAAGGTGAATACCACGATTATTTATTGCACAGCAGTAGTCCGTTGGAAGTATCATATGCACAGATTCTCCCACATGTCCTCTGCTTTCCGCCACCAGTGGTCTTCATTGCTAGACTACTGCCAGTTCTGCTGCACAGGTGAACGAGGACGCGGATGTCCAGATTGTTTCTTATGTGTTCTGCGTTTCTGCGTAAAAGAAAAAGATGACACGAGAGTGATGAAAATGCAGTGCGGCAGTAATACAATCGATGCAAATGTTAGCGTTGTAACAATACTCACAGCACACGACCTACCATGGGCCACGCATGTCGCATCCATGTCTCGTACCCGTTGCTTTCGTGAGCAAACACTACAGAAGGGGCAACAAACAAAATGTGAGAAAGCTGCTAAGAATTTAATAACTGAAATGGTCTAAGCTTACCTCAAATGTTATGAACTCAGGCTGGATCGCCGAATATTCCAAAGACGCTGGACACACCGGTAAATAAGCTGGTGACAATCAAAGTACACCTCGCCACAATCGGCAGGAGGACAAAGTCGTACACGTGGGTCGACTGGGACCTCTTCCGTAAGACTCGCGCAGAACGACCCCCTCCCTGCACCGCCCCGAGCCTCGAGACGTGGACGGCCCAGCTCAAGGTCGACGTCAACAAGGCAACCAAAACAATCAGTACGGATCTGCCCACCGAGAAGATGGATAGTCGCCTCGCCCACCTGCTGGAGGCCAAGCATGTCTCTGCTGTCGCGCTGGAAGGGCCAACGACGTAATCGGAGGTTACGCAAACGTCTATCCGAAGTGAACAAGAACATTGAGGATCATTGCCGCAACCTTTCCAAACAACAGTGGGACGAGGTTTGTAATTCGATTGACGGGCAGGTCCGTAATGGCAAAACATGGAACCTCCTCAAACACCTGCTTGATGACACCAACACCCGCATGAATCAGCGCCATTCGCTTGCTAAGATACTTCATCAGGCCAAGCAGTTCGCACCATCGGAAGACGTCGCCAAGACCCTCGTGCAGAAATATCTCCCACTCCCCACAGGCCCATCGACTCCTCACTCTGAATACACTGGTCCCGACAAGACAAACTTAGATGCCGACTTTTCCGGTGAAGAAGTGCGCCGAGCTCTTCACGAACTCAATGGCCGCTCCGCACCTGGCCCCGACGGCATCACCAACAAGCTTCTGCGCAACCTGGATGACCCTTCCGTCACTTACCTCACTGACACCATCAACGAAATATGGAAGAAGGGCGTGCTACCCGACTCCTGGAAACTCGCCCACACGATCCTCATTCCTAAACCGGGCAAGGCGCCTAGCCTAGACCACCTACGCCCCATCTCGCTCACGTCGTGCGTGGGCAAGGTGGCTGAGCACGTTGTCTTGAACAGGGTCAATCGTTACCTCGAGGATCACGACTGCCTCCCGCACCGCATGATCGGCTTCCGACCTGGGTTATCTACGCAAGACGCCATGTTACTTTTAAAGCATCAGATTCTCGAAGGAGGAAACACTCAGGACACCCGTGCCATACTCGGCCTTGATTTAGAAAATGCTTTTGATACCATCACGCACTCGTCCATATTGAAGGCGATCGCAGACCTCGGGCTCGGGCGTCGGTTCTACGACTTTGTCCGCTCCTTCCTCACTAGGCGCAGAGCCGTCCTTCGCGCAGGAGATCTGGTGTCGGAGGAAGTCGAGCTCGGACAGCGGGGCACCCCCCAGGGATCCGTCCTCTCTCCGACGCTCTTTAACCTCGTGATGATCGGGCTCTCTGAACGACTCTCGAAAACTGACGGGCTAAACCACACCATCTACGCGGACGATGTAACCATTTGGTGCTCCACTGGGTCGGATGGCTTCATCGAGTCTGCCCTGCAGGATGCCGTCGAAACTGCCGAGTCCTATCTCGAACACACCGGTCTCAAGTGCTCCCCCACCAAGTCGGAGCTGTTGATATACTTGCCCAAACGCCGTGGCGCAAAGCCCAACGGGTGGAAACCCCCGGCTGAACGCAACATCACCCTCCACACCAGAGACGGTCGTACAGTCCCCAGGGTAGACTCAATCAGGGTTCTGGGCATGATCATTGAGTCCCGCGGAACCAACACCCAAACGGCGCAGAAGCTTAAGACTAAGACTGAAAACGCCATACGACTCGTGCGTAGAGTTGCGAACCGGCACCACGGCCTCAAAGAGGACAACTTGATGCGTCTCGTACACGCGTTTGTTCTCTGCCACTTTACCTACGTCGCTGCCATGCATAAATGGCTCCGTACTGAGCGCGATAAACTCAACGCTCTTATTCGAAAGGTTGTTAAACGAGCCCTCGGCCTCCCTATCAACACTTCCACGCAGAAGCTCCTTGAGCTCGGCGTACACAACACGCTAGAAGAGATCGCCGAGGCTCAAGAGCGAGCGCAGTTGATCCGACTGACTACCACCAAGGCGGGCCGCCACATTCTGCGCGAGCTCGGCTTCTCCTCGATGGCCAGGGATCCGCCGGAGCTGATGCCCGTTCCCCGCGAAATCCGAGACCTCATCACGATCGCTCCCATTCCGCGAAATATGCACCCCGACCACAACAAAGGGAGGCGCCTTGCGAGGGCGACTGCTCTTCTCAAGCGCATAGACATGAAAGCGGACGACGTTTCGTTCGTGGATGCCGCTGCCTATCACAACAGCCGAGCCTTCGCCGCGGTCGCGGTCTCACCCACGCAGCGGATCCTCAACTCTGCCACCATCCTCACTAGAGACCCCGAGGTAGCGGAGCAAGTAGCCATAGCCCTAGGTGTGCTCGACAGCAAACGGGAAGTCATCTACAGCGACTCCAGACCAGCCATCAAGGCCTTCGAACGTGGCGTCGTCTCTTACCAGGCGTTACGCATCCTCCGCAGTGCGGATCCGAGTACCCTGAAGCACCACACCGTCATCTGGTTCCCCGCCCATCTCGGTCGGGTGCCGGGCGCCCCGCTCAACCTCAACGAGATCGCCCACGACGCAGCGCGCGCTTACCGACCGCGCCGTCCCAGGGCAACCCCATCTCGTCGAGTTAGAGACCAGTCGGGATGCACCCATTACGTACAACGACATCACAAAACACTTCTACCTTGGACGCCGCATTTTCCCGCCCCCACACCCCAAACTTAATAGACCGCAGGCGCTAACCCTGCGCTTACTACAAACGCAGACGTACCCAAACCCCGCCAAACTCCATGTTTTCTATCCCGACGCGTACCCCAGCGACACGTGCCCCTCGTGTGGATACACGGCGACACTCGCGCACATGCTCTGGGAGTGTCGAAACGCTCATCCCGACTCTACTTCAGACAAGTGGGAGAGGTCCCTCAAAAGCTCGCTCCTCGCCGACCAGCAATGGGCCGTCCAGCAGGCCCACGAAGCGGCCGCCAGATACTCCCTGTCGGTCCCTACGTGGGAGATGCCCGCTACGCGCTAAGCGCGCCCTGCAGGACATAAAGTTTTTCCATTCCATTCCTCTGACAAATATTAGTGCACAGACTTTTTCGGCGGCATGTCTCTTTTATAACAAAGCTTATTTAGAAATTATTTTACCGCTTCAAATACAACTTTTCGGAAGGCGTGTTTGTATACGAAATCCAAGACGTTTAAGCCGTTTCCTGTTTTTTTGTCCACGTTACCGCGTATGAGCAGAGTCAAAATGCGGTGGTACTATGGCTCAGCAGACTTCGGCGTTCCCGTGTGGTGATTGGAAAATGACTTGACACAAGAGGCCTGCACTTAAGAATATTAACTCACTACTTTGGAAGAAATGCAGAATTATAACCGGCACCCTTGATCACCGCTGATTTCAAACACGCGCGCTTCATTAAGCAAACACCGGTATGCATAATTAAATTGCCGGGTTATCGGGCATTGTACCGAAATAATCAAATAGTGGCACTTGCTGAAAGGCACTAATCTGAAATCCTAGTAAAGGCCAACCATGGATGTATTTGGGATGATCCTTAAGTACATGTCCCTTGGACGCCTTTTGGACATCCCACATGGATATGGGATGTTGGTACATTTTTGGGACGTCCCTGGGATGTTGTGTGTTGTCTGGGCATTGAGCCCGCAATCCAACTTCGCGCGTCTTCACCTCGTGTAGGCTGTACATGCCCGTTGATGCTGACAGTTTGATACCCAGGTACTTGTATTCAGTGCAGCTGCTCACTTCGGCATCTCCAAGAGTCACAACTACCTCCTTGGTGCACTCGCCCGCAAGTCTGAGAAGGGTGGTCTTCTTAACGTTGAAGCAAAGTCCCAGGCGAGTGATTTCACTCTGGCAGATGTCCAGCAGTGCCTGCATTTCCTGGGTGCTTTCTGCCATGAGCACGATGTCGTCTGCGAACGTTAGGCCCGGTAGACGACGATTCTCGTCGATAGACTGTAAATGAAAACATACCCAGCTGGGAGGTCCTGCAAGTGTACTCTCCCCACAAACTCCCATGACCCCAACATTTACCCCCACCCATCGCGGTCGATGAGGGCACATGGGGCAAATGCCGTCATCAACCTCCCTAGGGAATATAACGGCGCACTTCCCTGACGATACCCCCATGGATGTTGATGAAAAACCCCCATCTCATGCCGCAAAACCTCCCGTGCATCGCGAAACGGGTTTTGGCTGGTGGAGGAGGGACGTCGCAGGCCGACCGACGGGGGGGCCTCGGGAGCCAGAAATAACATGGCGGCCGGGCAAACCAGCACGTCGAACGGACGCAAGACCTTTGCGAAGCTGGCAAAGGCTTTTGCCACGTTACGAAAAGGGAAATCGTTTCGGCTATCTTATGAATATTACAAGCACCGACGAGCGTCAACGAAGGTTATGATCTACAGTGTCAAGCGTAGAGGGAACTCAAATTGTGTGCCGGTGTTGTGCAGTGACCGAGTACAAGAACGGATAATGGGCGCAGCGCCCCGCCACGGTGGTCTAGTGGTTATGGTACTCGGCCGCAGATCCCGAGGTCGCGGGATCGAATCCCGGCCGCGGCGGCTGCATTTCGATGGAGGCGAAATGTTGAGGCCCGTGTTCTGTGCGATGTCAGTGCACGTTAAAGAACCCCAGGTGGTCGAAATTTCCGGAGACCTCTCTCTCATAATCAGAGCTGGTTTTGGGACGTTAAACCCCACAAATCAATCAATAATGGGCGCAGCGGCCGCGTTGGTGAGTGAGCTCTGTATGCTATTTCAACTATTTGTCTCATTTTGATATAAAAGCAGTGAAGTTCGGTATCATTCTATAGGTAACTATTCCTGATTTCTGGTATAAACTAGTCTCGAAAGGAGTAGTTATAGTATACAAGATATAGCTGAAAAGGTCTGCCGAATTCCGGAAAATCCATTGTTTGGAGCACATGTTCGGAGAGCGAAATAAATGCAACTAACTTCCGCAATTTTAGAGATAGACCTTTACTAATTGGCATACTTAGCGACTGCCTAAATATCTATATTATCAGTGAAAAACATAATTGTATCTATATCACTTACAGAGTTATAACGAGTTTAATGTTGAGATGCTATTTTGTTGTATTTACTATAGACGTAAGTTAAATTTTCGTGCGCTAACAAGCGCTAGGTAAATATGTGTCAGCAGGTGCAATTTATTTTCAGCCGTCTTGTAAACTCACCAAATAAGGACATAAAAACTGAAATCAGCAATATACCTTTTCATAAAATTAGCCAATTCCGCTAAGGATTCCTTTTTGGTATCGACTTTAAGAGCACATCGATGCGCTCATCTTGGTGAAAAAAGAAATGCTTTAATAGTATCACAAAATCAGAGATATCGACTTAGAAATTTTACGAAAGAATTTCTGTCGTTGCCGCTTTCTTTTTGTTCACGGAACGGTGGTGTTCTTTCTTATTTTTTCTTTTTTTTTGCCATGCTTCTGCAAGACCGGACCGGACGTGTTCTGCGAAGGACTAAAGAGGGACATTCCACAAGCTAGTCAGCAAGCGCCTTTTGTGTCGACACCGTTTGTGCGCTGTTCGGATCTACAGGGCTTGGCGCCAGCTTCGGCAGCTTCTGCGGTGCCCTCTCCAGTTTTCAACGCTCCAGGGATGCACGGCCGAAGGTGGCTTTCATGTACAGTACCTGCCCCTCGAGCCGACGGTATACGAGCGGGAACAAGCAAGTGCGCCGCATATGTTTCTTTTTTGTTGCCTTTCGAAAGACGCTTAATCCTTAGCAGCTCTCCCCTTCGTGCGGGTTCATATGCTCGGTGGGACTTGTTTGTGTGCTTCGAACTCCCCCCTTCCTTCCTATTTTTTCATATCCCCTTCCCCTTGAGTGTACCGGTTGAGGTGTCCTCTCCGAAGAGACAGTTATCGTGCATTCCTCCCTCCCCCCCTTTCATATTTCCGTGTTTACAAGAATCTCTTTACTGCTCGCTCTCGTGAGACCACGACCACTGTCAGGTGAACGCGGCGGCAGAGGGCTGTTTTTACGGAATGCATCCTTGGCAATCTGCGGAACCCTGCCCTTAGAGGTACTATCTTTGTAAGCGAGAGATGATATCTGTACATGACGGTCTTGATTATTTCAGTTGTCCGTTTCTCCTTCTTTTATTCTCGCTTTTGTTTTTGTGTTTTTTTTTCAATATCAATATCATTATGTTAGGACAGCTGGCTGTAATGTTTCCTCCTTCCCACGTTTTCGTATTGAAATAAGAAAACGAAAAACAACTGGAAGAATGTTTCAGCTGGGAGGAGGCAAATGAGAGGACGATACCGAACACTCAAGACACTTCAGATGATCACGATGCGTTAATACCCTAAGGGGGAAGATTTGTCAAAGCTTATTTTCACTTGTGCAATCATCACTAATTTTAACGAAATTCTCACTTTCGTTTGCAAAGCTAGTGACTTGGCATTTTTTCTTCCTGCGATAATGGGCGGGGGTTCATATCCACCACCAGTGCAACGTAGCACAGGAAAACGTCTACTCGCATTTTACTAGCCTGGTTGCAATACTCCCGCACCTATTCATTTATGCACTGACCTGCTTGCCTGATGTAAGATATGTCGCAGGAGAACGGGATTTGACAGACGACATAGATTTGCCATAATAAATATTTTTCTTGCGCTGCTTTCAGGGAATCTTCATGGGATCCCATCATCATCATCATCATCATCATCATTATTATTATTATTATTATTATTATTATTATTATTATTATTATTATTATTATTATTATTATTATTATTATTACGAAGACTGTGCTGATAGAAATAGTATGTTGTCTCAAGGAGATGTCTTATTTAGATTGTGAGAAACCTAGTGAATGTATAGCATGACAGCTTCATTTTTATTATGCGTCTCACAGGCAAGTACAAGAGTAGCTTTGGATGCTCCAGGAAGAGTTGTAGTAGCCATTGTTTCCGTATGTGTGTGATGAATTTGCAATGATCATAGGCGAATCTCCCCTTTCGTTCTGATTATCGAAATACTTACATATGAAACTATTAAGCTCCTGAACATTCAGTGTGTGATGACTGATCACCTCACGTGTTGGTGTTGTTCAGCCAGGGCTAATGACGCACTTATCGCCTTTCGTTTCTGCCCTTCGATACTGGTAAAACGTGGTCTTGCTAAGACAGGTGTTTATTAAGAGAGCGTCTTTAAGTCCGGTCACACTTATTGCAACCTTGTTTCGGTGAGCAAGCTTCATGGTTTTTAAAAGCCGGTGATGGTGTATCCAACTCTAACGGCAATCCTATGTATACTTCTAAGAAACGTATTGTAGTGGTGTTATTCCCTACAGCTGTCACGTTCCCTTAATACGAGGAAATTAGCCGCTTGAGAAAAGGTGCAGATTATCTTAGCAGCACTATAGCAAGCAGGGGGATCTGTGGAAAAAAAAAAGCAAGGAAGCACTGATGCCACAAAGAAGGCAAAGCGTGGCTGTCAAAAGAAGCAGAAGGGAAAAAATCTGAGTACAAATCCTCTGTCATAACTCCGATCCCGTTATCCTGCGCACGTTACATCGGGAAAACAGGACGGTGCAAAAATGAGCGGCTATTCGAGAGCGTTGCAACATGTCCGTTAAAATGCCATAAGATGGCTATCTCGCGATACATAGCCAAGATTGCAGATATGAATGTATTCGGTAAAGCATTTATCTTTAGAAAAACAAACGTGAAGTGACCTCGAGTTATGGTTGAGAGGGAGCAGATTATTTGTGTCAGTATTGTTTCTATCAGCGAAACTTTATCGTTGTCTGACAAGGTATAGAATTTTCCGCGCATTCAGTAACGCACGATATGAAGTCTTGATGCTCTATATACAGGATGTTTCAGAGAACGATTTCAAGTTTCCAAAGATAGGCTTTGTGAGAAAGAAGAAAAAAAAAGCTTTTTATTACGGGACGACCTCTAAGGTTGGGCGCACGTGAGTAGTCGTAAGATACTTGCAGTTTGCACGGTAAATAGCTAAGATCGTAAAATCAATTTCTAATCAGCAGCCTTTTCAGGTTCCTGCCATTGAGGAATTCGCAGCCGAAAGACGACGATGCTTATCTGCTTTTAGTCTAAAACAAAGAAAATTTACTCGCCGAGACCCAGCGACCTAGTGTTTTTTGCCTCATGGAACTCGCTGCAAAAGGCGCTCCGGGAGCCGCGTGTGAACACAGCATCCGCTGGTGACGTGTTCCAATGCATGCGCCAGTCACTTCGATATGCATGGGCTTTCCAAAGTCGTGGCTACGTAGTCTGTTATGATAGCGTCTTGTAGTGAGCGAATAAGCAAAAGATAACGGAGGCTTCTGCATATGCAGAGCATCGAGACATCGTACATTTCGAATTGGCCGGCGCAATCTTTGCTACATGCAGTAGCGCACCCAGGATCTCTGCCAGGTGGGGGGGGGGTTCAATTTTTCACGAAGGGCCGGGCATGCGATTACATAGTTGCTGCATGCGTAAAAAAAGTAAATAAAATGCCAAATAATAGTAACATCAATGATGACGATTATGTTTATTATTTTTTCGGCGTTTTGCAGAGACAGCGCCACATTCTTCTAGGGCATAGGAGCAGTTATGGAGTGGGAGGGGGGTTAGGTTGGCCTCAGGTGGGAGGGGGGGGGGGGTGTTACAACCCCCGAACCCCCCCCCCCCCCGTCGGCGCGCCACTGGCTACACGTCAGCAGCAGTGGTTGCACTCGCACGTGACGTCTGGCGTTCTTCATGCGCGCTTTCGTGCCACAAAAAGCCCAGGTTTTCTCGCGCTGCAGAGATTTATGCAATTCGCTTTTCTTTGTTTTAAAGGCTCCATATGGCATCGTCATCAGCGTGGCTAAAACTCGTCCTTTGCAGTAATCACAAAAAGTTTAATTAATGTTCTTCATGCGCGCTTTCGTGCCGCAAAAAGCCCAGGTTTTCTCGCGCTGCAGAGCTTTATACAATTCGTTTTTCTTTGTTTTAAAGGCTCCATATGGCATCGTCAGCAGCGTGGCTAAAACTCGTCCTTTGCGGTAATCACAAAAAGTTTAATTAATGTTGTAATTAGTAAATATTACTTTGTTACCCAATTAATAAATGCTTCCCTGGGCCTTCGTGACGTTTGCCTCAGCGAACAGTTTCTTTATGAGGAGGTTTTCCTTTTTTTTTCTCGAACAGCCTATTTTTAAGAAATTTTGAAAGTTTTCACTGAAACACCCTGCATGTATATCCTTACATTGTACTTGTGTTGTGGGGCGATTAATGCCATCAGCGGGGCTATTTTTCTGAGAATCATTTTCTTCAGCTCGCTGAAGGAATTAAGCGCCAATACTTTAGCGGCGCGGATGGTGCTGGTGTTTTTTCTTGCATGTGCTAGTCAAAATTCTGTATCGTTGAAGTAGTCCGTGTATGATTTCTTGTTTTTTACCATATATGTCTTTGTTTTTTTGTCAATGTTTTCTAACCCAGTTTTAATGACTGTGCCCTGGAACTATTTCCACTGTGTGCGCAGAAAATTTACCGCCCAATCGACATCTATAAAGACGATTAGAGAGTCAACAGAAAGGTCATCGTTTTATGCAAATACAGTTACACACGAATGCAAGTGAAGTTGCCAGTATATATATAAATGTCAGCATAATTTTATCTTGTGGTGTCTCTACATACGAATAAGTAGTCATACAACACAACGGCAACTTACATTGTGCTATGAGCGGCGAGTGGAGTTACCTTTGCCCTGTGCTTATCGAATCTCTGTGATTATGAGACATCTTGAGAAAATATGTGCTAAGATCTTATATACACAGAACACCGGATATTTACGTGGTTCTTGCGGAATTGCTTCTTTCACGGCAGCGCGCACTGTAATATGGTAGGAGTGAAATCTAATAATATGACAGGATTGATTAACTTTATAGCCTGGAAAGCCACGCGTTCAAGCCTAACTGAAAATGGAGTTTACTTATACTGGGAGTTCACGCCCAATATAATTGCTAAAGCGCGATGCTGCTAATTTCCATATATCGATAAAAATCTGACTAATTTCACTCAGGAAACACAAACTGAATGGTGTAATAGCGCAGTTGCAGCTACAATTGAATGTGCCCAGTGTGACGTATACCAGTTTTCCTCCCATTGCCGGCGAGCGAGGATAGGCAAGTGTTATCAAGCGCCAATATTTATTGTTTCTTTGCTACGCCTGATCGCGCTTACCAGAACAGCCGCTTTACAACGACACTTGTTCACTGTTGCGCGGCATAGTAAGGGCAGCAACTATGTCGCCTAGAGGACCACGGAAAGTACCGACAACAGCGCTTTTTGACCATTCTGTTTCGGTTTCCTGCGAGAAACAAGCCGGATTTCATCGCGCTGCAGCAATTCTAAAAAGGCACCCTTTTAGAAATACTACAACGGATATTGAATTCCCGTATAAGTAACACGCATCTTTCGATTAGGTTTGAGTGTCTTGCTGTTATTGTCTGAGCTTTAATCATTCTAATATTGTTAATCACCGTTAACATTTTAATGCCCTTTGCATGGTGTGTGCTGCCATTAAGGAAGACCGCAAAGATTTTGCTGATGGTTATCTGTGTTCAAAACATTTTTTGACACATTTTCCGAAATGCCCTTTATAGCTATCCGTAGTTACTATTCATCCCAAAATGTAATTATTGCTTTGCTTTCTGGTTTATACAGATGGGACATGAAACGTCCGCATTTTTTGTGAAATGTTGAAAGATTTTTTATTAGGGGTGTGCGAAGACCGAATTTTCCAAATACGAATCGAATAAAAATATAAAATTTTATATATGGAATAAATATCGGATATCAAAAGAAAAATGCCTAATCCGTAATAATAACTTCGTACAAAAATTTACTATGAGGAAGTTCATTATTAGGCTATCAGCATAAAATGCAATGTTATCTATATATGCGATATTCAAGAATATTCTAAACATTTCAGTATTCGCACACCCCTATTCATGATGTGCAAGTACCTTTCTCTGCTTATTTCGTACAAGTTTCACACCGCTCTAGAGCAGTGATCTTTCTAGACTGATGACCGTGCAAATTTTACTGAGTGTTTGAAAACCTTTAAATGCCTTTGAATTTTTTCCTGTAGTTATTTGCAACGGCGATAATGTAATGGTAAAATACACATTTTCGACATTTCCTTCTCCTATCACTTTGGCTCAGTGAACAGCGCGCCCTGGTTTTGCAGTACGTCAAATGTGGAATTTCTTGTTAGGATGCACCTATTCTAGTTTACTTTTAAGTTGGATTAGTAATAAAATTATTCACACGAATTGATGTTGTTCTGGAAGCCTTCGTTCGCATTTAGCATTTTGCAGAACGTGTGTTGTCCTGTGTTTGACTATTACTGCGGCTCTTGCAGCTCATCTCTGTCGTGTGTTCTGCTTTCTTTTGCCCACTGCACGTAAAACTTGAGTGCACTTGTTTTCACGTTGCCTGCGATCTGCCTCCTTGTGTTCTGTTTATCGGTCGCTTTCTGTGTCCTTGTTTACTCTCTGTATTTCTTGAACATCTCTTTGATCTGCAACCGCAGACTGGTGTTTGTTGTGAATAAACCAAATAACAACTCAATTACCCTTTTGAATACCTTCTTGCGCTCTTTGAAGAAACCACTGGAACACTGAAGGTAAGTGCTGTCATGAATATTCCATTATGTAAGGTTAGTGTTGATGCCTACAAAATATACGATCAGGACGCAGCAAAAAGTGGCTACAGCAGAGAAAACATACAAAATATAGTCTCGGCGTGCCAAGCAAAAATTCTGTCCGGCACGGAGTACGAAAATTGATATATATACTCCCCAAACTCCGCCAAACACGGAGTATGCAAAAAAAAGTACTCCCGAAGTACCGCGCAGGAACTCCGACCACAAGGGAGTATTACGATACAGAATATACTCCCAATGTTCCGCCGAAGAACTCCGTCAGGCACGGAGTAAAAAATAAAAATATACATTCCCAAGGCAGCACGCAGAAACTCCGTCAGGCACGGAGTAAAAAACTAAAGATATATACTCCCAAGACACCACGCTGGAACTCCGTCAGGCACGGAGTAAAAAATAAAAATATATACTCCCAAGGCACCACGCAGGAACTCCGACCGATGCGGAGTAAAAGTTTACTCCGACCCTACGGAATAAAATTAACTCCCAATGGGGGGGGGGGGGGTCGCTAGAGGACACGTCATTTACTCCCACCTGGGAGTAAATGTTTTTTACAGTGTACCGCTGGTCGTGTGACGAAGCCGAAAACCAAGGCTGGAGCTGATAAGCCTCCTCTCGAGGCTTGAGACGTATAGGATATACAGGAGTGGTGACAGTGGGCAACCCTGACGCAGGCCTTTCACTACTACAACGGGGTCTGACTGAACACCCCCGAAGTGTGCCACCACAATGTTGCCTCTGTACATACGTCTCACGGTCGAGATGAGGGTTTCTGGAAGGCCCAAGTGTTGCAAGCAATCAAACAAAGCCGCCTGAGGGACACTGTCGTAGGCTTTTTGGACGTCGAGAAAACAACACAGCAGAGATCGCCCTTCACGCTGGGCTATTTCAGCACACTGGGTCAGAGTGAAAAGGTTATCCTCCAATCTACGATCCGACCGAAACCCATTTTGTAGTTCAGTCAGCAGGTTCTTCGCCTCAGCCCAACCACTTAGCCATTCCCTTAGGATACCGGCGAACAAGCGGTACATCACGCTAGTGACCGTGATAGGGCGATAGCTTCGCAGCAGGTCCGCCTCGCCACCTTGTTTTAGGATCGGCGTTATCCGACCCTGGCGCCAGTCCTTCGGGATTTCACTCCCAGCAAGGATGCTCGACAGCTGATCTGCAAGCTTCTCCTGGCCTGTGGACGGAGACATTTCACCAGGCGTGCCGGAACTTCATCTGGCCCCGTTGCAGTTCGAGTGCTCATTCGTGCTATGGCACGGTTCACTGTCACACTGCTCATCACCCAGCGCGGTTCCTTTTCCTCTTGCCTTTCGCCGAGGGCAGGGTGCAGTGGCGCAGCTGTGGAAGCATCCCTGTCCCCGTCATTTCCGGTCGAGCCAAACAGTCCAGTGATATATCGTGTCAGGTGCTGCCTGACCTGTGTCACCGGCTGGTTGGTGTCAACATCCCTTAGTTGGGGTGAACTCTGTTGTCGCCTATCTAGTGTTCTCACATACTGCCAATACTTCAGGGCTGCGTTCTTGCCATCTTCGCGCAGGGACTGAAATATCCGCTTGTTGTATTCGGCAATTTTCGCCTGCACTAATACCTGTACTGCGTGCTTCAGTTCAAGATACTTCTGCCAGGTGGCTGCGCATGCCTCTGCGTCTGGTGGCTGCACCATCCTTCGATGCTCCCTGTTTGCCGCTCGACGCCTTTTCCAGGCCTCCTCAACATCGCTATCCCACCACGGACTCTTTAATGCCAGTGCCGAACGTCTGTCTGGGACCATATGTTGCTCCACAACCCGGTGCAGGGCCGACATGTATTCGTCATAGGTGGTAGCCTCATGCATTTCGGCACAAGCCTCAAAGTCGTCAACAACTGACTCAATGGAACGGTTTGGCAGGTAACGCTTCGCCTTCTTTCGTCTGGAAATTATTTTTCCTTTCTGACAAAAGTGTCCAAAGTCGAGCCTGAGGCGGTTATGGTCGCTGCCGAGACTGTACATTCCTTCTTCGTCCACACCGCATCTCTGTAGCATTGTATGCAAACGCAGGGAAACCAGGGCATAATCAATAGTGGTGGCGCTGCCGCGAGCACACCATGTGAACTGTCCTTCCCACTGTGGCCCGAGGTTCGTGATGACGAGGTCTAAGTCCTCAGCCAACCGTAGGAGCAGCTTCCCGTTTGCATCCATGTGCCCGTCTAGCTCACTCAGGTGTCCATTAAAGTCGCCAATGATGATGAGCTCTTTGTCCACCTGCAGCCGTCGTGCGTCTTCACGGAGACATTCAATAAGCCTTAAATTTTCTTCGTGTAGGCCTTGCACAGACAGGTACACAACACACACTGCAGTATTTGCACCAAGCACGTTTCCAGATACCCACAGGTGGTCTCTGCAGTCCCCATCCACACGTTCCCATGAAGCTCGTGGCGCCATAACACACCGACCCCTCCGCCTTTACGACCCTGACCAGATCTGTTCTGACCCGTCCAGTGCCAGTCCGGCTGAATTGGTGGCTCTTCCAGATCTCGCAAGTGGGTCTCTGCCACTGCATACACCGAGAACTCTTCCTCTTTCAGGGCATTGTATAACTCTCCCCACTTTTGTTCCCGGCTGGCACCGTGTAGGTTTAGAAAACCAAATCGGAAGTATTGCCACTTCACCTGGCGTCTATGACCCTTTGATCTACGTGTCCGAATGTCCTCTGTATCTTTGCGTCTCCCATTCTCCCCACCGCGAAAGCCCTCCTGTTCATGCCCTGTTCGCTCTCTCTCTCTCTCTCTCGGCATGGAGGGCAAATCATTGGGGATGCTGTTGCTTCATGTAGTGCTGTGCTGGACCATGTCCGCTATCATGCGAGCCAAGTCCAGTCCAATAGGCTGTGCTCCAATCGACTGGGTTAGGTATGGGTATGGAGGCTGTATGTTGCTCTGCCAGGGCGGGGACTGCTGGGGTTGGAGAGCTTGTGGTCTCGCGTCGTTTGATCGCGTCTCCGGGAACAGTAGCCCCACAGGGGGTGGAGACACTCTGGCCCAATTTTCTGTTTGCTGGGGGTCCATCCGCTCTTGAGGGGGCTGTTGGGTGGTGCCGGGTTGGGGATACCAGTGGGGCACGGGGCGCTGCGCATGGGGCCGGGCTGTCTGACCCTCGCTCCCCTGTCCACCAACGTCTCTGGCAGTAGGCGCCAACTTCCCTTGATGACCATGAGCAGTGGTAACGGTGGTCGCTTACAACCGCAGTGCCCTCTTGCGTTTAGCCGAACGTATGACCAACGTTACTAGAAGAATCTAGGAACGTTGCGTACGACAGCGGCCAAGTGCCTTCTCAACTAACTTCATTTTCAATCTACGAAGCAAACGAGAGAGGAGGTTTCTCCACACTGACACGAATGGCGCTACTTTAGTTATTTTTCAGGGACTTTACGCTGCGTGAGATATGGACGCCATCTGGCCATGATATCGGGAAACGCAAGATGCTTGCGTAGTACGCAGAGCTACTGCTAGGTGGCAGCACCGTGTCGTTTTACCGAAGCGTAGGAAACGTCCGCTTTTTCGTTCATAGCGTGGCATTTTTAGCGCATCCTAACAAGCGCTAGGGTATTTAGAATTAAGCATCTATGTATTTTCTACTAAAGGTACACACCATCTAATACTTACGTATTGATGTTGCGCCTCAGATATGCGTAATATTTGTTTTTTGGTCGACTGTGTTCACAAGTATGAACACAGCTACCAGTTCAAGATGGGTGGTCGTTGAGGAAGGGGTTAAACTTTCGCCATTCTACTGAATCGAAAAGAGCGACAGACACACACACACACAGACAGACAGACCAAAATTTCTGCGTTGAAGTATCCCAAGAAAGACTATCGTCGTTAAAAATCTTATCTTGCTGCGCACATGAAAGTGGGTGCCCCTCCCCTGATTCTGCACCAAACCTAAAAAGAATTCAGAAAGAAAAAAATCACAGCATATCCACGGGGTGAATGACGATGAGTGGGCGAAGCTCCGGAGGGAATCATCGGTAAACCGTGAATCTTCCGCGTAATTCGCCCAGTCGATCATCATGTAAAGACGTCTTACGCAGCCCCTTACACAGGCCGGAACGCGCACCGCGTTTGCCGACGCCATCACATGACTGCTGAGAGAGTATAAGGCGGAGAGGCCACAGCGTCTTACACCAGCTTCTTACACGGGCCGTAACGCGCTAGCACAAACGCGTTAGAAACGCGCAGTCTTTCGTTAATGTTGGGTATTTACTGTCATCGTGGTGCATGTGTCCATGTGCGCTTCGTGGCGTAGTGGCTAGCGCCGCGCGTTCGGAAGCGAGGGGTCCCTGGTTCGATTCCGCGCTTCGGACACAACGTTCGGAATTTTTTTCTCATCGTCCATGGTCCATGAAGCGCGATCCGACACGTACGGCGACGATCCAGGAGAATGAGAGGAGCGCTCCCGGCGCAGCCCGCGCAGCAGCCAATCAGAGAGCAGCGGTACCACCAACGCCATCTAGTGTCCGTTCACCCAACCGCCATATTGCACACATCTCTAGAGTTACTGTATATGTATACCTTTAGGTAGCAGAGTTGCGCCAAGGTACGCCATCTTGAGCTCCGATGTCTTGCGGGAAAGCCACTCACCACCCGCGTAGGAGCCGCGCTCGCGCGTCAGAGGAACAGTACTTGCTTTATTAATTTTTGTTTGTTTGTTTTCTTTCTATATTTTATGGAGCTACGAGCAAAACTCGGTTGCTCGGGTCGCGCTTACAATCCTTAATTTTATGCTGACGTTTTTGGTATGTAATAAACAAAATGCGTCGAATGACTGACACATACACCGATGACATTAAATCGCAGGCTTGTGGCTCGTTGAGCCAGTGAGATATATATATAGTTGGTCACACATTTGCTTCGTCTTCTTTTCCGCTGTTTTTTTCATTTACAGATATGAAACTTATGATCGCGATCGAGCCAGTTACGGATGGAATTTGTTTGTCGCGTTTGGCTCCTTCGTTAACTGCCTAAGGAAGCCCGCTGGAGTTTTATAGTTTTCAACTGAATCGGGCTGGATAGCGGTCGAAAGTGGCCGTGCGACGCCCGTATTACAATCGATTCGAATAATTCTAGCTTAACTTCCCCATTTATTTTTAGCGTTTTACCCGTCGCAGACCCATTTGGGCGTATGCAGCCGACATACGCTGACCAACTCTGCATGTATAACGATTCACTGCATATGTGGGTAATACAAATTGAGCAGTGCCGTGGATAGATAAAGAGAAGCTAGCCAAGCGTTTATTCCTTCCTCATTGAACACTAATCTATTTAAAGCAACACCCGCTGCACAGCATGCAATTAAAGTAATTACACAAGGACAAAGCACAGCTGGTGCTTTGTACTTAATTTTAATGCACATGGACAAGAAAATTGAGATCTTAATGGGGCTTTTATTGCACTCGTCACATTCGAAAACAATGAACACAAGCAAAAATACAAACATTTATTGCATTGCACCTCTGTAACACTAAAAAACATATCATGGGGTTTTCATTGCACTTTTCACAATCTAAAACAATGAACACAAGAAAGCATACAAACATTTATTACACTGCACCTCTATAACACTACAAAAACATATCATGAGGCTTTTATTGCAATCGTCACATCCTAAAACAATGAACACACGCAAACATAAAAATTTATTGCACTGCACCTTTTTTTATAACACTACAAAAACACCACACCTGCCTTGACCAGCAGCATCAAAGCAGCAGCAGCCAGAACAATAACAGAGCCGATGTCGATTGCGCTTGGCCGGCCGGAACGTGCGGAGCGTTGGCATCGGCTGCCAAGTGTGGGCTTCTCCGCAGCGCGGCGGAACCACTTTTGACCACGTGATGGCGATAGGCGAATAGTGGCGCTGAAATCACTGGAGGCGGGGCGCGCGGCGCACGGAAAAGAGTGGCGCAACTCTGGCTCCCTAAAGGGAGCCTATACAGTGACTCTACACATCTCTATGGGACAGCGCCATCTAGGAAACTAGACGAGAAATGGCGATGACGACACAGAATGCGTACAGCGCCATCTAGTATATCGTCACCCAACTGCAGTTTGCATGCATCTCTATGGGACAGCGCCATCTATTATACTGTTCGGGAGATACTGCCGGTTACGCCTTACGCCGGACGCGTGACAAGGTTAGACTAAGAGGAGCTTCGCCCCTAAAAAATTAGCGCAGCTTGCACTAGTGGCGCAAGGCTAGCGAAGCATAGAAACTGATAGGCGCTTAGCCGGTCCGGGTCATCATCATCATCATCAACAACAACATCGTCTTGATCTTCTCCCGGTCACGTGCCGTAATGTCATGTTACGCGATGTAGCATTATGTCGATGCCACACAAGGTTATGCTGGTAGATGTAGCGTTGCTTCGTTGCTAGGCAAGGTCATTTCAAGGCCACATTTCGTGACACCACAAATTGCGAAAAGCTTAAACAAATTCGCTGCTTAAAAAAGGCTACGAGCGCACACACCACACAGGAGAGCGAACAAGCGCGCGGAGAGAAACTAACCGCAGCAAAACCCTTGCCGTATCCAAATAAGATATGCAGTGCATTGAACGTAAGGGGCCATGCAGGCAATGTAGGGAAATTAGTACGCAAGGTGAACGCCAGAGCACCGACGGCGCACGCAGCACGGATTTTGCTTGCGCTCCAAATAGTTTCACTGGCGCACAGCCGTGTAATGTGGAGAAAAAAAAGCCGTCCGTTGCCAGAAAATGTCGCCGCCTAGGCGCATATGTGCGTTTCGGGGGCAGGGGGGTTGCTGAAAATGAATGATAGGCCAACTTTTACGACTTTGGAGCAGACTTACAGCGAGCTGTCAATGAAATCCCACCACGGTGTCATAGGCTGGCTTCGCCACAACGCTCAGTCGAGTGGTGGCTGAGCCCTATCATCGGAGAAGCAGTTGGGGTTTCTAACAAGCGAAATAGGTTGCTATACTGGACGATGCAGCACTGTTAGGGACGATCATTGCGCTCTGTCACAGAGCACTGCAACTCTGTAGATCTTTTAGCGAACGAGCGCTGAAATATTAGGACGGAAACAATATCCGAGGGCCATAGTGGTGTGTGGCCTGTAGCCGCTTGCCGACGCTTGAACGCATATGCTATGAAAATAACTGTTTCGCCGTCCCATGTGTTACTGCGTCCCACACGAAGCCAGCCCGTTCTAAAGTGGCCTTTGCACCCTTTCCACAATACCTTCGGTGTCGGCACACCTGTGGACTTTCTTTGCTATTCCCTTTCCTATGTTTCCTTTCCAACTAAAACTGTTGTTTTGCGTAAACAGCGTTGACGCCAATCCTAGCAAGTCGTTCCTCTTTGAGGATCACGCGTGCGCGGGCCAAGTCGCCCAGTATAGTTACCGCTTAGAGGGAATAGCATGCAGTCCGTGCAAACGTTCATCACAAGTGCACCTGTAGCGCTTGCCATGCTATGTTTTGACTGCACATGTAGTGTAATGTTGCCGCTGCACTTCTAAAATTTGTACATTCCGGTTTAACAATTTCCTCTCGATCTTCCGTTGGCTTAGATGGTTGCTTAGTTTATTTGTGAGAGGGAAATACAACTTCACTAACTTACAACAGGAGCTGCTCTACAACAGGTGCGACAGATCATCCAGCGAGGATGAAGAATTCACAGCAAGCGCCGCCAGCTCACCTTCCTGCATGCGAGTAGTCCAGCAAGGACGTTCAATAAAACTTATTTTTCTCTCTCTCTCACCCTGTTGCTTCATAATAAAATTTATCCATTCATACCCTCAGCGCAACAGCACAGGTGGAGACACCTAGCATCTTTGAGACGAGCGTGCTAAACTACAATCGCTTTAGAACTGTGTGGCAACAACCTGCAGGAGGCTGCGTGTGGCAGCTCGGCGCGTTGTTACATTCCAGAAAACTGGCCGCGACGCACACACGTGGTCCTCGTTCTCTGTACCACGTCGTCAAGAAGACTCCCCGCGGTGTGCCGGCTCGTTCGCTGGAGCACCCTTCTACAAAAGCAGTCGAAAAAGAAAAAAGAACAAGAACACATTCTACGCGACGCGGTCTTCGCGACACCTCCCCCCTACGAAAAAGAGTGACCCACTCGTTTTACTTGCAACCCAGGAAAAAAGAAGTACGAAAAAAAAAACAATTTTACATACAACAATTATGTGAGGTACTCGTTTCAGAAAAGTTATACATCTAAAAGGTGGAAAACTTAGAACACCAAATGGAAAATCGCGAGACACAAAAATCACTAAAGTTCACTCGCTGGCACTGTAATACAAGTCAGTATCAGTATCGTAAGCGGCGACATTTCGTTGTCCGTTGTTGCCGTTTGACAATGTCTTCCAATCGCTGTAAATTTCAGTTTCAGAGTCAGAGCTCTCGCGCTGCCGCACTGCATCACTGGTCCCTGACTCGCGCACACCATGTCGCAAACGAAGTTTTCGGTCCGCTCGCGAACCACACTCACGCACATCACCATTGACGTCGCACTCGCGCACAACACTGGGGTGTAATTCGTGGACATCACTCCCGGCACTGCGCTCGCGCACTTCACTTTGATGGAATTCGCGGTCATCACTCGCGCACATCACCACTTGGATCTCGCACCTCGTGATCGGCACCGGACTCATCGTCTGCGTCGTCGGCATCGGAACACGATCGAACGTGGCAGGGCTTTAATCGCGCAACATTCACAACGTCACGTTTTTTTCCAGTTCGGTCTACCACCTCCCAGTCATTTTCGGCTACCCGGCGCACTAGACGGAATGGTCCGTGGTATCTGTGGAGAAGCTTCGTTGTCTTTCCTTTTGCTCGCGAGGGAGTCCATACGTACACCAAGTCCCCCTGACGGAAGCGAGCACTGCGTCGTTTAGCATCGTAGCTGCGCTTGTTCTTTTCTTGCTGGTGCCTTTCCCGTTCATTCACTAATTTTCGAGCCTGCCGCAGCCGGTGAGCCACTTTCATCGCATCCAGGGTGTAGTCGAATCCACGTTGTGCGCCCGACCCGACATCTACCGGTAGCGTCGGCTCATGCCCGTGAAGAAGAAAGAAGGGAGTGAATCCGGTCGTCTCGTGGGTGGAAGAATTGTACGTAAAAAGAACGTACGGCAGAAATTCATCCCAGTCGCGGTGGTGCGAGGAGACGTACATGCTGAGCATGTCAGCCAACGTGCGGTTAAAACGCTCGCACAGCCCGTTGGCCTGTCGGTGGTATGCTGTTGTGGTGGCATGTTCGCTACCCACGAGCCGGAATATTTCCTCGGTCAAGTTGGCAACAAAATGCTGTCCTCGATCGCTTATCACTCTCTCCGGAGCACCATGACGCAGGACGATTTGCTCGACGAAAGCCCTCGCCGCCTCTGCGGCCGTGGCTGCCGGACACGCGACAGCTTCGACCCATTTTGTATGATAGTCGGTAATCACGACGATGTAGCGGTTCCCTGCTTTGGATTTGGTGAAAGGTCCAAGAAAGTCCATGCCCACTTGTTGAAATGGTCGACCCACAGGTGGGATTGGTTGGAGGTAACCGGCCGGCTTCCCTGGCGGTTGCTTTCGCGTCTGGCAGTCAGGGCAGGAGAGAACGTACTTGCTGACGTATGAGAACATCTTCGGCCAGAAATATCGGCAACGCACCCTCTCCCATGTACGCTTGACACCCAAGTGGCCTGCCGTACAGTCGTAATGGCAGACCTCAAGCACTTGGGGACAACGAGGGCCGCGCGATCCTCCTCAAAGCCTTTTGCCCTCCGATACAGTACACCGTCGATCAACCGAAAACTCCGTGCCGTTCTTTTGGTCTTCCTGACAACGGGCGCACTCGGGTCTTCGAGGTGCTGTACAATGGCTCTAATCCATGGGTCTGCCCTCTGCTTTTTTCCAACATCCGCCTGACCCAAAACCAGCAACGGTAAAAGGTTTTCTTCGCTTACTGGTGCGGGATCGTGAGGAAGGCGGGAAAGCGTGTCGGCATTTCCATTCTTGAGGTCAGGGCGGTGTCTTAACGTTATTGTACCGTTGGCTCGTGTGGGGACTGGAAGCTGACTTTCCGACAATGTGCCGATGGGACGGCCGGGCTGGCCCCTTAAACCCGGCCGTTTTCGTTTCCCGAAGGGTTATGTTGCCCATTGTGATTGCCAAGAGACTCCGCATGATCATTTCTGTCGTCCCGGAACCGCTTCCAGCACTGTTGTGCTTCGTGGCCGATACGGCGGCAAATCTGGCATCGGGGACGCCTGTCGTTGGCACGGGATGTTCTCGGTGGCCAAGGCACTGGGGGGCGACGCATCTCGTCTTCGATGTTTTTTATCCGGACCGATAACAAGGCGATGGAGTCTGCAATCGCCTTCAAGTCTCCCTCGCGGTCAGCAGTCTCCCGCGGGCAACGCAGTTCTGCTGCGGCGCACGTGGCGACACATGTAGGAGACTGTACTGTCGCGGCGGCGGATGTCATCCCTACCGGAGGCGTGGTGTTTTGCATCCATGACTGCAGTCCAGTAGGATAGTGGTAATCAATCGGCCGTGACCCCGACATACGGCTCATCAAGACTGCGTAATTTATGCGCTGTAAAATTCGGAGGAATGCGGTGCAAGTTTCCGGGTTTGCGATTATCACTTTTTCCTGCACATCCGGACGCAGACCGCGCATAAGGTGCCGCAACCGTCATCTTCTGACATAGACGGGTTGACTCTTGCACAAAGCTGTACGACGTCATAGTAGTACTGCTCGGGGGTTTCGGACGGCAGCTGGGTTCGGTTTTGTAGCCGCAAATGGGCGATCTCGACTGAGTGACGGCTAGTAAAGGATGTCTTCAATAGCGTCGCCCATTCCTCCCATGAATTAGGGGCACCCGTTAGAATCTGAGTAGTGTGCCACTTCTTTGCATCGCCGTCTAAAGCCAGATATAAAAATTTAACTTTCGTGGCTTGGTCCCAGTTGTTGAGCGACGCGACATGTTCGTAGCAAAGTAGCCACTCGGAAACAGATTCCTCTGGCGCGCCTCTAAAGACTGGCGGTCCGACGAAAGGTATTGCTTGGGGGTTAGCCATAGCAGAGAAGGAAGGGGGTTCCGTCAAGTGGAGCAGTCCGAAGTAGTTTTCTGATGCTTGTTGACTCGGGGCATAATTTCAGAGCGGGAATATCGCTACCGAGCAACCTCCACCACTTTGTAGCGAAACGTCGGGGCCGTTAATGTTAGACGCATCGGAAGGTCAGGAAGACGAAGAGGCGTGGGAGCCACTCCGCGCAGGCAATTAGCGATGAGGAGTCGACACAGTGAATTGGGAGAGCACTCATTGGGGGGTTTATTTAGCTAAGACATCTTGAACTTAGAAAACACACAGGGCAACAATTATACAACAGAGAAAATGGTATCATACCCCGTCGGCCTGCCGGACTGCTCCTCGGTGATGTCGAGCGTCATGGTCCCCGAGTCCGCTCTCAAAAAAAGGCCAGTGTCGCCGCTTAAATAGCACTCTTCAGCGCCCACGGCAACACGAACGTCTCGGAACACCACTGCCTCTCACCAATAGGAAAACGGCTTACACGGGCCAGTCAGGCAGGTCGAAGGTAAGGATGCTCTACGAGCTCTCGTGATCGCGTGCATCCGGCTTTGCTACAAAACTAATACAAACAACACATTCCAGAAACTGGCCGCGACGCACACACGTGGTCCTCGTTCTCTGTACCACGTCGTCAAGAAGACTCCCCGCGGTGCGCCGGCTCGTTTGCTGGAGCACCCTTCTACAAAAGCAGTCGAAAAAGAAAAAAGAACAAGAAAACATTCTACGCGACGCGGTCTTCGCGACAATAGGTTGCTATACTGGACGATGCAGCACTGTTAGGGACGATCATTGCGCTCTGTCACAGAGCACTGCAACTCTGTAGAGCACTGCTACTCTGTAGCGCTGAAATATTAGGACGGAAACAATATCCGAGGGCCATGGTGGTGTGTGGCCTGTAGCCGCTTGCCGACGCTTGAACGCATATGCTATGATTGATTTGTGGGGTTTAACGTCCCAAAACCAGCTCTGAATATGAGAGACGCCGTAGTGGAGGTCTCCGGAAATTTCGACCACCTGGGGTTCTTTAACGTGCACTGACATCGCACAGTACACGGGCCTCAACATTTCGCCTCCATCGAAATGCAGCCGCCGCGGCCGGGATTCGATCCCGCGACCCTCGGATCAGCAGCCGAGTACCGTAGCCGCTAGACCACCGTGGCGGGGCACATATGCTATGAAAATAACCGTTTCGCCGTCCCATGTGTTACTGCGTCCCACACGAAGCCAGCCCGTTCTAAAGTGGCCTTTGCACCCTTTCCACACTACCTTCGGTGTCGGCACACCTGTGGACTTTCTTTGCTATTCCCTTTCCTATGTTTCCTTTCCAACTAAAACTGTTGTTTTGCGTAAACAGCGTTGACGCCAATCCTAGCAAGTCGTTCCTCTTTGAGGATCACGCGTGCGCGGACCAAGTCGCCCAGTATAGTTACCGCTTAGAGGGAATAGCATGCAGTCCGTGCAAACGTTCATCACAAGTGCACCTGTAGCGCTTGCCATGCTATGTTTTGACTGCACATGTAGTGTAATGTTGCCGCTGCACTTCTAAAATTTGAACATTCCGGTTTAACAATTTCCTCTCGATCTTCCGTTGGCTTAGATGGTTGCTTAGTTTATTTGTGAGAGGGAAATACAACTTCACTAACTTACAACAGGAGCTGCTCTACAACAGGTGCGACAGATCATCCAGCGAGGATGAAGAATTCACAGCAAGCGCCGCCAGCTCACCTTCCTGCATGCGAGTAGTCCAGCAAGGACGTTCAATAAAACTTATTTTTTCTCTCTCTCTCACCCTGTTGCTTCATAATAAAATTTATCCATTCATACCCTCAGCGCAACAGCACAGGTGGAGACACCTAGCATCTTTGAGACGAGCGTGCTAAACTACAATCGCTTTAGAACTGTGTGGCAACAACCTGCAGGAGCCTGCGTGTGGCAGCTCGGCGCGTTGTTTCGCAGCGCGTGCAATAAATGACGTGACGCGCAGTCCAAAGATGGCGGCACGCGTCGAACTCTTGTTCTTGTCTACACGGCAAAAACCTTCAAAGGGCTAGGGTACAGTGTACTAGAATATACGGGTAGTGGGCTCAGAGAGCTGCTGGGAGTGACGCTTCTCCCGTTGACGGCACGAGATGGCGCCAGTAGAGCATGGGCTGTATGCAGTACGAAGCTCGAGCAGGCTCGATCGCGCACCATACTCGCGCTGTGCGTTACGTCGCAGCATGAAATTGTTGCTCCGAATTCCGGTGCCTGTCCCGTGAAATAGTTACTCCTGCGCGCAAGAATCGCCGGGCTAAATGGCATACGTAAATGATACTGTGGCTTGTAAAACCGTACAGCATGGCTGAATGGGACCGGATTTGCTCAGAGGCGCTCAGTGTAAGTGTGCGCTGTCTCTAAACGACGATATACTTACATAAAGTACATTCCTATGATAAACGGTTGATCAACAGATTTAGAGCTGATTTTGGGAGCTCGGCGCGGTCTCGCCGGGGTCACCATATGAAAATTATTACTGGGCATACAAAGGAGAAACCGCTGCATCCCTACCTAATAAGTTTCGTCCTTGCATCATTCCGTACGCGAGAAGTCGGTGTTGAAAAAGTGAAAATTTCGAACCATCAATGACGTGAACGATTATTCCCAGATTATATGTAACTTTGTACAAATTTTCGGCCACAATTTGCAGAAGTCCGCCAAAAATAGGTGTTAGGTTGGCAGACCTAACTCGTAACTTTTTCCGAATAGACCATTTTTATCATTCGATGCATCCTATGATGTTTCCGTGTTCGCAAAGGCAGACCTGGTGGTGTGACCGCCTAGCTAATTCCAAAGTCCGGTGCTGTCATTGATTAATAGCGATGTTCCCTGGCTGCAGAGAGCTACTGAGCGGCTTGAAACCAAAGCGTTGGTGAGCAACAAATAGCCACTTGCGTGTTCTATAAGAGTGAAGTACAAGAAAGACATGTTTTCATGACATAGCCATTCTTTATTTACAGCCGTGCAGGCATTTTCGGTTCCCGAAAGTGCATAATTAATAGGGTGTCCCATCATGCACTAAATTTCTGAGAAAGGCAGTTCTATAAAAAATTTCTCAGCTAAATTCATATTTGCAGTAGTCGTGTGTACTTACATTTTATCACTGTCAATTAATATTCCTCGTAATTAGTCGACTTCATAAATATTGGTTTAATCGATAACAAGTACGTGCAAAGTAGTAGTTCGCCTCAGATAACCCGGACATCAAGCATTTCGAATGAAAACAAAAATCGCGAAATACGTGTTATAATGAAATAGACGCGTGCTATGCGCACCTCTGCTCAAGCGTCCCGACTGATGATTTGGCAAATGCACGGCTGCATGCGTTTGTCGTCGCTGCGTACATGTCTTCGCCATGCAAGGAAGTTCGAAAAGTGTCACGACTTAAATGGCAGCGAGTTGAGCGTAAGCGTGTTTCGAGATACATCATGTAGCTATATGTAACTGTCAAATATCGCTTGCAGCGCGCATTTATTTTGCATTCCACGTATACTTCAAGGCTGATTGTCTTTACTGGTAAAAAAAACAAAACAAATGTGACAAAGTTCAACATGAAGGGAATCATTCCCAGTTTATCTGAAGCGAGCTGTAACTTTCTAATTGAAATATAAGGGATTAAAGCGATATTTGAAATTTTGATCGAGTAGGTAAAAAATATGTAATTGAAAAATACTGGTTGAAAGTACACACCATGCACTGCCCACAAACTATTTTGCCCCAGCGGTCAGATATTTTCAAATTCTTTGTGCATGGTTGTTGAGACACGATCCCGTGGTGTTCTTTCAGAGAACATATATAGGCCGAAGAAACAACTACGAGCGTTCAGTCAACTTCGCATGCAAGTTTTTTTCTTTTTTTTTTTGCTTTGGCACTTTCGGTGACACATTAAGGCCTTTTACAAGAAAGTGAAGCCTTCTGGCGGCACCAGACTTAGCGATGCTGAATGTAAGCATCGGGGTTAAGCACTTCGCGGCTCTCGCTGCATCCTAAACAAGGAGTCTGAGCTTTGCGCAACAGCATCACATCGACTGCGCTGTAGCTGGAACAGCGAAGGAGACGCGAGTTACTTCATTCTGCACTCGAGGTAACGGAGAACAACAGCACGCGACACAGCGACGCAAACAGGACAGTAAAAAAAAGCAAACGCAAGTCGCTGCTACTGCAGCATGCGCGGGAGTGCTGGGGATATTGCTCAGCGCAGCCGCCGAGCGTACAGCCCACGCTACCGCAGCGCCGCCGCATACATACGCGACCCGTCAACACTCTCCGCTTCATGCCGGCGCGTGGAGCATGCCCTCTCCTGAACCCACTACCCATATTCTAGTGCACTGTAGCTAGGGATCCGCTCTGTTACCCTTAAAGGGGTCCTGCGACACAAATTGAGCAGGCCGTTTTTATCACTGATTCTAGAACTGTTGCACGCGGGGATGTCGCAGAGAGAGTAGAAACGCCGAACGCAAAGTGGCTATAATTTTATTTCAGCGAACAAACCGCCTAAAATCGCCTCCCGTTTGAACTGAGGCGACACACAACGGACATTTTTGTTATAGGAAGTGACATGGAGTGACGACATAGGAGGGGCCAGGCTGGGCGTTCTGATTGGCTTGACGCTCCAAGGTGCTTGTCACACACGTGTTGTGTCTGCTTGGTCACGCTTTTCAGTACCAAAATATACTAAAATAGCTTTTATGCTTCGTAAGAAAGAAAGCAAGTATCTGACATTACTTGCAAAACGACACTTAGGCGCGCTGTGCAATGGTTTGCGCGTCCATATGGCACGCCCACTAAGCACAGCGAGTTCGGCGCGTGCCGCCGTATGATGATGTAGTGGCGGCCTGCCCCTTTGCAACGGTTGGACTGCGCGTCACGCCATCTATTGCAGGCGCGGCGAAACAACGCGCTGAGCTACCACACGCTCCCGGTGTCTTCCGGTGTCGCTCTATAAGACGCGCATTGCTATTGAACGCCTCCATTGACGTCACGGGAGAGCGAAATACGAAAGGGAATGTTGGTTTCATGCTGTCTGCTCGTGTTTTGAACTTCGAGGGCTAATAACTCCAGTTCTAGACCACCGATTTGCATAATTCTTTTTGCATTAATCTCAGCATTCGATCCTACACGCACTGCAGTACTGCAGACGGCAGTTGAAAAAGTGTCGCAGGGCCCCTTTAATGACCAACGGTTGTCTTGTCGCATTAGCTGCCCCGCCCGTGTCCATTTCTTGTTCTTCATTTCTATCAATATGTCCTTAACACGCGTTTGTTCCCTAACCCACTCCGCTCTCTTCTTGTTCGTTAAGAGCACTATGGGGCTAGAGAGCTGGTATGGTGGTGCTGCGGTGCTAGAATAACCAGCGCCGCACGTAGTAGCCGCCCGCGTAAACCCGTCGCGGCTTGTTGCAGGCGGCCGGGCGCTCGCCGGCTCTGTCACGCGCAACGCCGATTACGGGAGCCTTGGCTGAGCAAAACCTGCAGGGCATTTTGTGCATTCCTGAGAGTTGAAAACTTGAAGTAGTGTTTTTCTTCAAATGCGAAGCATTTCTTAGCGAACTTCCGCGACTTTGAGCGTGTCTATCTATCTATCTATCTATCTATCTATCTATCTATCTATCTATCTATCTATCTATCTATCTATCTATCTATCTATCTATCTATCTATCCGCCTACGACTTTGTGTTCTCCTGGCCGTTTCGTTAATGCGATGTATACGAAAATTGGTATGCCGCAACATGACTAAATGACGAACATAAATGACAGGTCATAACATGAGAATCGTGACATGCATGTCATAAGCGGCATGATTTACAAGCCACGCGTTTCGTTAATGGGATGTATACCAAAATTTCTATGACACAGCACGACTACGTGACGAACGTAAATGACAGGTCATAACATTACAATCATGGCATGCGCGTCATGACCGGCATGGTTTACATGCCACAGTCTTGTTGCTCCTGTGGCCGTTTCGTCAACTTCGCAAGTACCAAAATCGGTATAGCGAGACATTTTCTGCCATTTTTTTTCTGTTTTAAATCAATTAGCTCCGTTTCAATGATATCCGCTGCAACGCGGGTTCGCTTCCCGTCTATGGCTGCCTCACTTCGGTGGCGGCGAGATGGTAGAACAGCCATAATCTAAGCGCACGTGCGAAAGCCCCATGGGGACGGAATACGAGCCTCAGGGCTTTGCTCGTAAAGATCCCTGGATTATGTTGTTAGCGCCTGGTCCGTTGTACGTGTCGGCGTCTTGTCCTAGTTTTTCACCGCACATTTATGCATTTTTTTGGCAGGTGTGTCGCGCAAATGAAAAGCTTCGATCGCTTGAGGCAGACAAAATGGTTGTCACTCGTTATAAGGCATCTTCTTCCTTTTTTTTCCCCGCTGTCAAACACATCGTGATAGCAACCTGCAGAAGTAAGGGTGAATTATGTAAATTCGCCGAGCCCATAGCTGCTCTTTCAAAAAGGAATATTGAGCTTATATGCTCAAGTTTCTCACGATCCCACACACACTTCCCGTGCAGCGGGATACGGCCATCACTGGTTAGTGTACGAGTTATGTATATAATAGGAGCGTAAATTATCAATTATTAACCAATCTTACCTGGACGTTTTATAGCGAGCAGCTGCTGCTCAAGATTAATAAAGTCGGGAGGAGCAGTGATACTCAGCAAGAAAACTATTCATGGCTGATCAGATTAAAAAGAGAGACACGAGCAACATTAGTAAAGCCTCTTTTTTTTTTCCTTCTTTCCTTATTTTTTCTTTTTTGTAGGCGAGCTTCAGCTATAGTACAAAACGTCACTAATTTTCTCTGTTGTATATGTCTTGGCTCTGCTTTGAGAATACAACAATTGAAGTTTAGAGCCTGAATTTGCGCTTCACAGCGTCTTTCTATGTCTTCATTTCTGCATGCGCTGCGATGTATCCTTTAGCTGTCCACCATGCCGCCCAGTAGCCAACGTTCTACTCAAAGCTGCTTCTCACCACTTTGTCGTGGGTGTCCCAGCTTTTCTTCTTGGTAGGTTTGATTTTTCACAGGTCGACAAAGGTCTCCTCAAGGACTTAAAAAAAAAGCAGCGTTCATCACCGTCATGAGCAAGTTTTCATTTATATAGCAAAAATATACGCGCACAAAAAAAAAAAAACATAGAGATAAGAGTCGTTTTCCGGCAGTTCCATTTGCACGCCAAGTTCGAAGCTCCCTACCCCTTCTCGAAAGACTTCCCAGAAAGAAAAAAAAAGAGAAAACGCTTAAGATTTACCTTTGGGCGCTTACACGAGGTGTTTAGCATTTGTGGTAGCCATACACGCAGCCACATACATTGACGTCCCTTTTTTTACCGCGGCTATGCATCGTCCTTTCGCGGTGTCATGCTTCCACCCATACGCGCCTGCTCGTCGCGACTCGCGACTGACTAGTAGGGCACCGTGAAAGGCACCACTTGTTTTTTCGAAGCTGCACGTCACTAGGCCCATAGGATAACCTAATCGATTATCACCCCTCTTCCCCCGCACAGGGTAGCCAGCCGGTCTCAGCACTGGCTAACCTCCCTGTCTTTCCTCCCTCCTTTCTCCTCCTCCTCCTCCTAATCGATTATGTTGTCCTATGTCCCAGGCACTATAGTCAATCTAATCGCAAGACTTCCTCGAATGACCACTTTTCGAAATGAGCGACAAAGTCGGTTCATCTCTAACAGCGCTCTGCCATGGCCCCGGGGTCACTTTTTGATTTCTACCGACCTCGCCCCTCGAGGGCAATTACCCAGTCGTTGGATGTACTTCCGATACTTCCATCTCCAGTAAGTACGCGCCAGTCCCATCCGCCGTTGCACTATGTTTCTAAGGCTCGCCCGCATAGTATATGTAGTAAAACAGACTAAACATGCACATTCATGTTCTGGAGAGGGTGCCCGGCGAGTTGACCGGTGGTGCCCAAAACCTAAGCACGCGTTGAAACGAGCCATCGTTGCCTCCTTCGGGAGCGTTCCATGAATAGCCATTTTTTTTGTCCGGCCAGAAACCAGCTGATCCTCCGAACCCCGCCATCGAGGGCGCCAGCATGAGTCAAATCACAATCGTGTTCGCACATTCCAGGTAACTTCCTTCCCCTGTAGTTACCACTGCCCCCACCGACGTGCACAAGCCGGCCACAAAGGCATCGCAGGGGAAGGGGGGTCACTTTCCAATCGGCGTCGCCCGGCCTGAGAAAAAGGGGGTATGAAGGAATCTCACCGTTCTGAGCGCATAAAACTACTGTGCCCCGATTGACGTTTGCCGAAGACGGTCGCAGGTCGAACAAAGAACAAACATTTTACTTTGCTCGTATCGCAAGCTCCCCTGTCCCTACCCGCTGGCGTCTCTCGGTACTTCACGGAGGCGGCGCCGGGCTTTTCTGGTTTCGAAAGCAGGGGAGCCGCTTATGTGAAAGACTTCGGGGTGTAAAACCTTTCACAATCAGGCGTAGTTCGAATGTGAAGGCCGCGATAACGCCTACATCCATCGCTTCAGTGGACGGGAAAAGCAGAGCGTGATCTGATGAATGACCAAGACCTCCTGCGTGGAGCAGGCGCATGATTGCGCATGATTTTAGGACGGTCATGATTTTAGGCGCATGATTTTAGGACGGTCCCTATGTTGTATGTGCGGTGCGCGCTTGTGCGTGGGCTGCGTGAAAGTACGCCATATTTGTTGCTTGCTAGTTTCTTGTCCTCGTGCGCTTCCCTTTGCAACAATGATGATGACGATAACTGTGGTTCGGTTAAGGAAAGGACACGATTTTCTGCAGCCCATGTCGGGAGCAAGGCGTCCGTGGGCAGTAGCGCACCCAGGATCTCTGCCAGGGGGTGGTTCAACTTTTCACGAAGTGCCGGGCATGCGATTACACAGTTGTTGCGTGTGTAAAAAAAGTAAATAAAATGCCAAATAATAGTAACATCACTGATGAATATTATTTTATTAATTTTTCGGCGTTTTGCAGAGACATTAGCGCCACATTCTTCCAGGACATAGGAGCAGTACGGAGTGGGAGGGGGTCAGGTCGGCCTCAGGGGGGTGGGGTTACAACCACCGAACCCCCCCCCGTCGGTGCGCCACTGTCCGGGGGGGTAGGGGAAAGAGCCTGAAATAGACAGATAGAAGCAGAACACCGTAGAGCTCGACCGTCTCGGGTTCTTCAACGTGCACTGACAACGTACCACTACACCACCACGCGGAACTGCAAGAATAAAAGAAGCCCGCATTGCAGCATGGTGACCAGGAGGCCTATGCCGTAAAACAGAATACGGAATACTATTTCGTCTTGGTCCTCGCCGATTCGTCAGTTCTTCTTGTCGAGGCAGAATTGGCCAATCCCTGACCAATCAGGGAGCAGAAATGGCCAATCAGGGAGGGCCAAGACGGAATAGTGTTCCGTGCAGTTACGCTATGTGCCTCCAGAATGGTGGCAGAGTGCAAGCGCTCAGTGTGGTATCGAAAATGACGAGAAAGGGCGTTTGGTTACCCTTTAGCTGGGAGAGCCATACTCCCTCTTTTGTAGAGGAGAGGGAGCCGTCGCTCCCTCCGGTCCCCCTGTTCTGACCCCCCTGCGCGCTTCAACGACGTCAATCGCACTTTCAATTCAATAGAGGGCGTAACGTCCTAACGCTTGTTCATATGAAACAGATAGGCGGCCAGGCTAGGTACATCTGCCTCGGCATTTTCTAGAGACATGCACCAAGAAGCAGTTTGGCAACGTGGACATGTTTTGGTCGATTTTTAGTCGCTCCGTTTGTCGGAAGCACGCCTTGGCGCAACCTTACTAGACTAACGTTGGCTCAGTGCAGTGTCGGGGGGGGGGGGGGGGGGGTTAAAGAAATAGAGGAGAGGAACGCCGGAACGCTGCCGCCCGCATCGTTCTCATCTTTTCCCGTTGTCTCGTGCGATGCATGGCCTTTCGCGCTGTTCCTTTCCGCGGGGGTTGAACAGTTATTGTTTTGCAACAGGCGCTGCTTTGCGTATTTGCGGTGTTGTAATTGGTGCGCACTATTACTATTAACGGCAAGGCATGATATGGTATCTAATGAAACTGACAGAATAGAACTAGCGGAGCTTTCGAAGTTAATAAGCGTAAGACAGCCGACATACGAAAGAATAATATGGAGCGGATTAAGCATGCTCTAAAGGACGGAAGGAGTCTGAAAGTAGTGAAGAAACGTCTAGGCATAGGCAAAAATCAGACGTATGCACTACGAAACAGGCAAGGCAATGTGATCATGAATAGGGATGAGATGGTTACAATAGCCGAGGAGTTTCACAGAGATCTCTACAGTAGCCGCGATGATCAGGACAACAGTGAACGGGGAAGCAGTTTAGAAGAGGCTGACATTCCACCAATACTGACAGAGGAAGTAATGAAAGCTTTGAAAGAGACGCAAGCGGGAAAGGCACCCGGTGAGGATCAGATAACCGCAGATCTCTTAAAGGATGGTGGTCAGATTATATTGAAATAACTGGCAAGCCTGCATACGCAGTGCCTAATGACTGCGAGCATACCGGAATCTTGGAAGAATACGAACATTATCCTAATCTATAAGAAAGACGACACAAAGAACTTGAAAAATTACAGGCCGATTAGCTTATTGTCAGTCGTCTACAAGGTATTCACGAAGGTAATCGCTAACAGAATTTGTGCCGCCTTAGATTTCAGTCAACCTAATTAACGAACAAGCAGGGTTTCGTAAAGGCTATTCAACAATGGACCATGTTCACACTATCAATCAGGTGACAGAAAAATGCGCGGAGTATAACCAACCCTTATACATAGCCTTCATAGATTACGAGAAAGCATTTGACTCGGTCGATACCTCAAAAGTCAAGGGGAAATTGTGGAATCAAGGCGTAGACGAGCACTACACTCTTAGCACGGTAACCTTTATTTTATAGGTACACAAAAATGTGAAAATATGCTCCTTTACTAAAGGTTAAAGCACTTTACCTTTATAAAGGAGCATACTTTCACATTTTTGTGTACCTATAAAATAAACTAAAGGTTACCGTGCTAAGAGTGTACGTAAGACTCCTGGAAGACGTCTACAACGGCTCCACAGCCACCATAATCCTCCATAAGGATAGCAGCAAAATACCTATAAGGAAGGGCGTAAGACAAGGGGACACAATCTCCCCAATGTTGTTCACAGCATGTTTACAGGAAGTATTTAGAACCCTGGATTGGGGACAGGTGGGGGGTAACGGTTAATGGTGAATACTTCAGTAACCTCAGATTTGCTGGTGACATTAGAGAGTTTTAGCAGCGCCGGTTTACCGTACGGCAGTGACGGTAATACCGTACCGTCATGGTCGGCACGCGGCTATTCTAGTCGGGAAGACCTGCCCTATAGTTGCTCGGTGAGTACGGAAACGTCGTCGAATGATAAAACTTGCTGGTGAAGCCCTCAGAACCTCAATTTTCCACGTGCCAACCACGACGGTACGGCATTACCGTACTTACCGTACGGTAAGCCACCGCTGCTAAAATTCTCTATTGCCTTGCTAAGTAACTCGGGAGGCGAATTGCAAAGCATGATTGCTGACCTAGACAGGCAAAGCAAAACGGTGGGCCTGAAAATTAATATGCAGAAAACTAAAGTAATGTTCAATAATATTGGGCGAACACAGCGGTGTGAGATAGGGGGCGAGGCATTGGAAGTGGTCAGTGAATATGTCTACTTAGGCCAGGTAGTGACCCCTGATCTGAATCATGAGGCTGAGATAATTAAGAGGATAAGAATGGGGTGGAGGGCATTCGGCAAGCATTGTCAGATAATGAATGGTAGCTTACCATTGTCTCTGAAGAGGAAACTGTATAACAGCTGCATCTCACCGGTGCTCACCTACGGGGCAGAAACTTGGAGGCTAACTAAGAGGGTTCAGCTTAAATTGAGGACGACGCAGCAAGCTATGGAACGGAAAATGGTAGGTGTAACCTTAAGGGTTAACAAGAGAGCGGAGTGGGTTAGGGAACAAACGCGTGTTAGAGACATATAGAAATTAAGAAGAAGAGATGGGCATGGGCGGGCCATGTAATGCTAAGACAAGACAACCGTTGGTCATTAAGGGTATCAGAGTGAATTCCTAGAGAAGGCAAGCGTGGCAGGGGCGACAGAAAGTTAGGTGGGCAGATGAGATCAGAAAGCTTGCGCGAAAAATGGGGCCCAGGACAGGTATAATGTCAGCGCAGGACAGGTTTAATTTGAGATCTAATTGAGAGGCTTTTGCCCTGCAGTGGGCGTGGACAGGCTGCTGCTGCTGCTGCTGCTGCTGCTGATGATGATGATGATGATTACTATTAACAATGAAGTATACATTGGGCGTTATTGGTTGTCTACATTTTTGCACGAACGCGCTCATTGGCTCATTGCTGAGTCATTGTTTGCTTCGTGTTTCAGCTCAGTGCTACTAGGAGTTTCACGTCTTTCTTGGCTATTTTTAGATATATTCGGCTCGCATACGTGCGTAATTGTACGCATTTACAGGCGCGTAGCTTTATTATTTTTTGTTTATTGTATTGCTGAACTCCCGGTGTCAGCTGAGATACACTCGAAGAGGGGGGGGGCATTATTTTCTCGGAAAATCATAATGCGTGATTCAATAACTACCGCAATTTTGACGAAAAGCTCTGAAACTAATTATGATGTAGCACATATCGAAGTTCAGGAATTTAGCCGGTATGACCAAATCAAATGAAATTTCTTTGTATTGATTACCTATGAAGTTACACTGCATGAAAGGAATGGTCAAGCTAAGCCATGCCTGACGAGGCGGTTTGCCCTCTGAGTGGCAGTTTCGGCCAGAACTTTTACAAATATAAGGTATAGTAGATCATATGCCACTCGAGTGTCTAGGAAGCTAGACAGTAATTATTAGCAACATATTTAGGTGTGGACACGAACGGAATAGCGCTGAGGGTATGTCTCCAGCGGAACCGCCTTTTTTATTTCAAAATGGCTACCTTTACATGTTACCTATAGCAGAAACGACCGGTACACTATACTGCAGTAAAGGTTGGTACAAACAAGTGGCTCGCCTCCGTCAAGGGTGCTAGCTTACAGACAAGTGAAGACATCCGGTATAACTCGGAGCAGAAGGGCATGGTGCGAGTTTTTTTTCCTTTTCTCACCATATAATCGCATCATACAAAAATATAACCCGAAACAACGGCGAAAATTTTGGGTAAATTAAAGGGAGTGTCACCGCTCGGAAAATTTCTTTCGCTTGATTTCAAAATTAGAAGATCTTTCCTTCCATTGACGGAAACTTGCATGCTTGTACCCCATAAAAAAGGAATAAAATTTTTACTTGGCCCTGAAGATCGTGAAATGAGGACCGGTGGCACTATCCTCGGTGATGAGTGTCAATCTCCAAGTGTAACGAAAAACCAGAAAATACCCGCGCAAGTTCAATGATTCTTGTTAAAAGGGGGGAAAAAATGTTACTTACAGTTGCATTTTACAGACATCTGTTAGCGTTCTCTCACGACGGAGAGTAACATTCATTCTTAATTATTATTGCAAAATCCCAGTGGCCAGTGTTTCCTACACATACAGAAGGGATGACCCATGAAGAATAAAAAAATACCGTTTTATAAATTTCTCCTGGCCTCCCAGCGGAACCGATGCAAGCTTATGCACTTCGAATGGTGCGCCTTTCTGTAGTGATAAAAAAACAGAAAATCGATGAAGGACAGTCCCTTTAACAAAAATAGATGGCATGCCATTAAAGCGAGTGAAATCCCTTAAACAGGGTCGTAATTTCTCGTATTAGGGAGGAAAATGCAAATATCCTTGGGGTGCAGATGAGCCAGGGATCCGCGACATGATTAGAAGACACGTAGCAGCGGGGGAGTTCCGACTAATTTTGACCACCGGTGGTTGTTTGGTGTACGGCACAGAGGCGAAGTTACCATGGAGGGCATAAGTGAGCCTAGGTAAATGCGCAAACCGTGTAGAACGAGTGCGTTTAAGCAAACCTCAAGGGGAAGTCGAGAGCTAATCGAAGTGATGCCAACTACGTACAGTCCGTTGACGACTATTACACATAAAAATCTTGCAGGTCCCACGCCTTATGGTAATCGGTGTCATGCAAAACTGTCAGCGCGAAAAATTCCTATGACGACTTGTTTGGCATTCAGCCAAGCGTGACGAGTAAGATCAGCGTCTTTGTGCAAAGCGCGTGAGCATCGACTCATGAACTCATGGTACCACGTAACGTTGGCACTCACGTTAGTCCAAAGCACAAACGTCTGTTTTGTCGAAGAAAAACGCACTACACGGTGCGTTGATGTGCTACCACAAGCGTCGTTCGTTGAAGTGTTCCTACGGGATCGAACAAAGTTGGACAAAAGCATATGGAACTGTAGCAGAACATATGTATTGTTCTGATAGTGCTTATCACACATTAATAGCGCCATTCACGTTACACAAGCACCATCATTACAAATGCTGGCGCAATTGGTTTGAGATATGTATGTATATTATGTGGGAGAAGCCGCTGTAGCTTAGTGCTAGCGTGCTTGCTTGGCACGTCGAGGGCCCGTGTTCGATGCACCCCAAGCACTTGGTAAGTTGCACATCTGTGCGTGTGCTTTTTATGGCTACATTTCAATCGTAGGCAGAGACAAACGGCATTCCTCCCTGGCTTTGAGAATAGAGCTCTTTAAGCCGATCGTCCTGTTTGTGGGCTCGTCCTGCAGTGCATCGTGTGAGGTGCAGAAAACTACACGTGATTGCAGCATCATTAATCGTGACGTGCACGACGAGTATGTTATATTAGTGATGTAAAGATCAGTCCTTCATGTCCATCACACATCTACACCGTACCTCTCAAATACTTGGGTATACCAGGTGAACGAGGCGACCAGGAGAGCATCGAGACGTAGATAGATAGATAGATAGATAGATAGATAGATAGATAGATAGATAGATAGATAGATAGATAGATAGATAGATAGATAGATAGATAGATAGATAGATACGGTCAAAGTGACTTCTGTTCGCCAAGAAATGCTTCGTATTTAATATACAATGCGAGAGAGGAATATACGAATATTGAGGTCGCGGCTCCGATTCCCCGCCCCGAATTGCTTTGGGACGTTATATAAACAAAATAAATAAATAAATAAATAAATAAATAAATAAATAAATAAATAAATAAATAAATAAACCAGCCAGTCAGTCAATAGCTCCCTTCCATTTTTATTAGGCTGCGATATGTGATCCTCTTTAAGTCTTCACGCCAATCGTGCCCATACGGCTCGGGCTCGGACTCCTCACATCACACTTGGCTTCCTTGTTACTGCTGAAAAATGACGCGCTTTGAATGAGAGTCTTGCCCAACGTCGACACTCTCATTTAAAGGTGCAGCACGCTAACACAAGCTTCTATCATATAGTACGTGTTTGAGTTACGGCCTGATGCGGGTAAGCCATATTATAGCCTATAATGATGCACTGCAATGGGAAAGCGAGAGTGCTTCTTGGGGTTCGTTCATTAGCTACGTTGTTCACTATAGCTCCTCTTCTCATGTGGATCCGATATGGGCATTGGATCTTCATAATGCTTGTCTTTTAGCCTAATTTTGGTTTATTTTTATTTTTCTATGGAAGCATCTGCATTCATATATAACTTATGAGGGGTGTTGAAGGTGCTCACGGTTCGTCGAGGGCAAAATGTGCCACGTAGCATGAATTGCGTAGGCTTTGACGAATGGGCAGTTAATAATTGCTGAGGTTTGCGTGTCGAAACCGCGATGTTATGAGACATGCCGTAATGTAGGGCTCTGTAAATTTTGACAACATGGGACTGCTGTAACATGGGAGAGCATGAAACCGCTAGTGCGCAAACGCCCGTCCCTTCATTAGAAGAAACATCCCTTACAAAATGCCATATATGGCGATATCAGGAACTGGGCAATTGTGGCTATATATGGCACGTAGCCGTATGTGGCCGTATTTGCCCAAATCGTGATAGAAACATATGGGGCAATGAAAGACCAACACGAGGAATGCCATGTAAGACTCTGATACATATTGGGCAAATACGGCCACGTACGGACACGTTCCATATATAGCCAGATATGCATATATGACCATATATATGCATACCTGGCTATATATGGAACGTGTCCGTACGTGGCCGTATTTGCCCAATACGCATCAGAGTATTACATGGCATTCCTCGTGTGTGTTTTTGATTGCCACACATGTTTCTATCATGATTTGGGCAAATACGGCCACATACGGGTACGTGCCATATATAGCCACAATTTCCCAGTTCCTGATATTGCCATATATGGCATTTTTGTAAGGGATGTCAAGTGATCAGCTGGGGCACAATATCCGGTAATTACTCTGAAACAGACTACGTTGAGGATGAGTGCAGGAGAATGGAGGTGTGGGTGTCTGGACAATTTCGGCAGTGTTTTGTTGAACAAGCTATGCAATGCAATTTAATACTTCGTAATGCATTTGAGAAAATTAGCGCCCTGATAACGCGCAAAGACGAATGAGCATATGAAGTGCATCTTGACCTGAAGCACCCGCAGCGTAGTCTCACACCGGTGGCGTTACTACTACTGAACAACGCCCGAGGAAGTTCAACGCCGACACTCTAAGCCTGGAATACGTTTAGCTGTTAGGCGTTGTACAATAATGGCGAAATGTGGACTGCCCCTGCAGCTTTATACACATCTCCCAGAATATCAAAAACGACAGGAAAGTTCATGGGCAAATCGATTCGTATTAAAGGTGCTCAGTATGAACAGCATGAGTGTTATACGTATTTTCGTTAGGAGTGCACTCCTGAGCTTCAGCTTCTGCAGCTGTTACTCTCAGCGATGGTGCAAAGTTGCGCAAAATTCAGGAAGTGGTAGGCACCTTGCCTAAAGAAAGCAATTCAGACACATATACACACAAGCACAGAAAAGCGATCGACAAACATTTTGTGGTTTATATTTATTTTATTCTCAGAAATGTACAAAAAAAAAAGAAGAGGGCTCACCGCCTCTATCTTCTCCTTTCTCTCTTTTTTGATTTTTTTTGTCATTTTTTGTCGCCAGCTTGTATACACGAGCTGAATGCTTTCATTACATAAATATATAGCATATAGGATAAGTGGGCGCTCTGCGCATTTTCGTTTCACTTTTTTTTTTATCTATAGGAATCTTCAACTCTGACTCGCATTTGCGCCGCTCCGCAACTCCCGCGTGCTACTTTATTTAGCTTCGTTGTCCAGCTTCCTCTCCTGCCGAATAGACCCTCCCGGTGAGGAGTAAAATGAGGTCACAACGAGTGGCTCGGATGATTTTGATCGACTGCGAACAGTCTGCCGGCTGTCAAAAGAAGAGTTCGCGAGGACTCGCTTATTTTGGTTACGATAGGATTGGCTATAGAAGAGGTGAAGGAACCAGACGGAGCGGGATGGTGCATTCGTGTGCGGAATGGCGGCGCCCGTATGGCATCCTCCTTGACAGTGGGGTGCACCTGTTCTCGTTCGACCCGTCAGAGCGTCCTTTCGGTCCGAATAGCTCCGGCAAGGCGAGATTTCAGATGACCGGAAAAGACCAAACGGCAGGACCACCGGCAGTCCCGATGGTGGGTAGTCGGAGGCAGCGGCACAGGCGGGAAATGCGAAGCAGCGGCGAAGAAGCGGCAGAGGCGGTCAGCATCGCCAGGGGCGGGCGGCTACGAGCTCGCGCCGTCCTGCGGCGCAGCGTCGGCCGGTGCGGCGCTCTCGCCACCGGCCGGAGCTGGTGCCGCCTCGGGCACCTCGGTGGCAGCTGCCTCGGCCTTGGGCTCGGCGTCGGTCTTCACCTCGCTTGTCTCGTTGCAGCACTCGGGCTTGCCTTCTGCAAGAGGGAAGAGAGAAAGCCGTGAGAAAAAAAAAAAAGAATTAAGAGTCCTTGGCTATCGCTTAAGGGGCGTGAAGACGAAAGCCAAGACATTTTGTTTTCTAACCCGAGACCTAGCGGTTCCAATGTCATGCGAAATATGGCATAGGCTGCAAAGGCTCACATTCAATCAGGTGTGACAGCGTACACACATATCCAATGCAGGCATAAGTCACACGCGATTATCGTTAACGGTGTCGTAAGTGATGTCGTATCATTGATGTCAAGACCTGTCAGTCGCGTACTCTTCTAACCACCCCTGACTCTTCTGGTTGGACACCTTGTGTTCTCGGCGACAGCTCTGGTAGTGGTCTCTCGGGACAACATACTGTTGTCAAGTTTCAACTTTCTGGGCCACATTTTTCCGCCACCGTTTCTTCAAGGTATATGACATTCGCATGAGACATATGAGGTTTTCGCCTTAAGAGTATCGTGTTTGCGAAGATCGGTTATCGTTTCACCGCTTTGTTAAAATACAATGCCCTCGCTAGTGCACATGGCGGCACCAGCTCTTCGTTCACTTGCCCATTCACGAAATTGATCTCAATGCTGACCAATTGCGCGCGAAACGGAATCGTAGCTTAACGCCAACTGCATCGTATTGCGGCCCTCATGCGCGTCATTCTTGGCGTTTCTTTGCATGCCATGATGCGAGTAGGGTGTCTTTTATGCGACGAAACTATTTTCCCGACAGCTACGCTTGCGGTGCCGTTAATATTGGTATACCGTGGGCGCTTATAAAAACATTACGAGCCTTTTGGACTTGGGCAAGTTATATTGCATACGCTGTCGGCATCATCGCCGGATACATTGGCAGCTGTGTGAATAAGCGACGCCGTAGGCGCACGTAGAGCAAGCCACCTCGCTTGGACATTGCTTGTCACTCTCGTTGGCAGGCCATCTACCACCATCCAACACAATTAGTCATCCTTGTCATGCAGACACTGGGTTTCGTAGAGATGCATACTGTACGTCCCAGTACAAACAGTCGCTCTTCGTTGCATTAACTTGGTCGCGTAAGTTGGTGGTAAAAATTACACATTCACGGCTTTGACTTTAGCGTGCTTTGCACGAATGCGAGAAGGAGGCTATACTTCCCAGAGTATTTGCGTGTGCACTGGAATATTTCGCCACTAACGGAGACGGAATGATGCTTTCTTTTTTTCCTCTTCTTATTAAAAAAAAAAAAAGAACTTAACCACTGCCACGCACCTATCCTGTAGCCATTATATCGCCATCTGGTTCACAAGCGCCTTCCACTGAGCGTAAGATCTCTACGTCAGGCTTAGATAAGAAAGGTGAGTAAATTTAGTCGAACTGCAAGTGTGGCGCTTTAAACGCAGTTGCACTGTCCGAAGACATTCACTTTTCCAAACGAGAGGTTAAAAGACGGTAAAAGGAAAAGTACTCAAGGCCAACCTACGACCACTACGCGGTGGGCTTCCAACATTATAGTCATGCCGCTGTGACTCGTGCCTTTGACGGTAATGCGATGAAAAGAAAATGAAAGTATCGAATACAAAGTGGAGGCGGGTAACCGTTCCAGACCCTTGCTGGGTGCATCAACATTTAACTCGAATGAAAAATAATGTTCGTGCTGCCTCAGCTATGCCAGAATTCCATCCCTAATACGTCGCAAAGTGCAGCGGCGTCACGGGGCGACGTGTGTACTGCGGAATGTACAGACGCCAGCAGGCTAGAGCTACCGATTCTCTACATTTATCTGCGCGAACTTCGGCACAGCTCGTCGCAGGGGCGCGTGACCGTGACGATGACTGCGCAGCTTTTTTTTTTTTTTTTTTTGAGCCTCCCCGAGTATGAGCAGCAAAACTCGCTGTGCGTTGAGAGTCATTGGCGCCTGCAAGCGCGACAGAAGAATAGCAGGGAGGAACAACGAGAAGAAAGGGTTGACGACCCTCCTTTTTTTTTTTTTTTTTTCATCGCAGGTGACGTTGCGTGCGCTAGGGGATGAAAGATCACGTCCTCGCCCGCCGGCGGCGGTGTCTCCTGGCGTGTGAAGCCAGAGACGGCCGTGGAACGATTAGTGTCCCCGCCGGCGGCCTCGCCAGGCCTCGCGTTGCCGAAAGTAATCGTGCCTCTCAAAAGACCACCGTCGTGTGGAGGGGCGCGACGTGCTGCATGGAAGGCGTCTGGAGGCACGGGTTCCTGACGAGACGGAATCGTCGACGACGGCTCCCGCCTCACCTCCGCAACCGCTGCGTCTTTCCACGTCATTTGCAGGCGGAACCGGAGCAGGCAAGGACCCTTTGTGCTCGCAGACCGTTCACCGTGACGGATCGCCGCCGACTACACTTGACTAACTTTCGGCCTCGTGCTTTTTTTTTCTTTTTTTTCCTTTTAAACTTATGCAGGACGCCTCGAGGACGTCTGGCACCGACTGAACCGATCTTTTTCTCTCTCTCTCTCTCTCTTTTCCCCCCTCTCTGTCTGTATCGTTCACCTCCACCTGCAAGTCGGCATGAGAGGATGGTTTCATGGCGCGTCCCATGAAAATTCCTCTGCTCCTCTTATTCTTTATTGCCACCTCCCCTTTCTCCCCGTGCTGAGATGCCAATTTTCTTCTTCGCCAAAGAAAGGGTACGAAAGTTGTGTGTGTGGGGGGGGGTGTTCGTTGACCGTCTGGATGCCTGCATCCGACGGCAACACTGCTTCTCGCGCGAAAGGTCGTTCTCACGCCCGTCTGCGCCGCCCCGAAGTCGGTTTGAATGCCACGACTCTCGGCGTTTTAGACCGAAAGGCCACCATCGTACGATGATTGTGTAGGCGTGACTTTCGATCTTGTTCGCTGTTTGAATGGAGTGACTATACGTTCGTGGCTGCGACTTACTGAAGCTCCGTTCTCTAAGATAAATCGCGCGAGTGGAAATACGCAGGAGGTGCAATAGGGCGCCGCGCGAGGTGGCGCTAATTTTATCCATTTTCTAAGTAATTGAATATGTCTTCTCACGAAGCCACATATTACAGAAAGGGTTCAAGAAACAATACATTGGCGAAGCTTAAAGCTTACACAGCGAAAGTCGCCGAATTAGCGCGTTTTCCTTGTGCTCATTTTAGTGGCGCATATTTAGAGTAGGTATATTTGAAGTAAGGTGACTGTCGGCATAGGAGCCAGGCTGCTGCGCTAGTTTGCAGCGCTTGTGCGCTGTCATTCAAGTATTATCAGGAGTTGAGGTTACGTTGGCACCACGGTAATGATTTTGGCGTTAAGATATGCGGATTACGAGAAACTATGAGTAGAACGATCCCCGAACGCGACATCAATGCCCTTCGTTGACGCAGCAAATTTCCTTACTCACAAAATTCTCCCATTATACCCCTAAACGCACGCGTGTGTGTATCCTGTAATATACGTTGAACAGAAGCGACGCTGTAGACCTGTAAACCAAAGCAAGGAAATGCGTCATGAGGTATAATACGCTTGCACAGCGTCAGAAGCTGTGCCGCCGAGAACTGCTGTGTTCGGTAATTTGAGAAGCGAAAGAGAGCTTGCTCAGAATGACACCTCATTTGTACCGCCATAAATACACGGAGGAAACACGCTAAATTACACCGCTCACTCCCGCGGTAGCGCGATAAAAATGGCTCTTTCTTTCCCTCTCCGTCCCTTCCCGTGATCGACAGAGAGTGCAGCCGAGTATCCCGCGCACCTCGTTGGCGCCACACGCTGGGCGAGGAACGCAGTTCAACGGCGTCGCCTGCTGCGTTGTCTGGAATGCAGCCGTCGCCGCCCGCAATTTCCCCTTCCGACCGACGGTGCAATTTCGGCCGGCCCGAGGAATGCTGGCGCTGCAATGCGCCCCGTAGTACAGCGTCGACAAGAAGGCACCGCTCGTTTTTTTTTTTTTTTCTTTTTGAGGGTAGGGGGGGGGGGGGGTTATCGAATGCTTTTGGGGCTTGTCCTGGCCATATTCTGTAGCTGGGCACGAATTCAACTACAACATTCACTAACAGCAGTGCATTGGCTACATATCAGCTATATTAGGGCTAATAACTTGTGCAGTCTACTGGTGGATGACTATACGCAGATGTCGGCTACTGCTAATAAATGGTGACTAGCGTCGGCTATATGATGGTAACTGTTCGCTGTGCGCTTTTGTAACTTTTCCTCATTAAGTCTCAGTCCAGTGATTGAGTGGTCCACAATTTTTTTTTCTTTTTTTAGCATCTACAGGCTTAAAGCAGTCGGATAGCTACAGCTTTAAAGCATTGTATTCATTCCCGACACAGTGAACACGGGGGCACTGTTCACTGTATATTGTCCTCTTAGATATACACGTCTGCATTATTTTTCTGCTATCTTGCGTGTTATTTCGTCTATATGTGCGAACCTTGTTCACAGACTGATTCAATAGAGTTCGCCCATGATCGCGAGGACCATGCCCTCATTAATAACCCTTAGGTATAATTGAAGTAGAAGAAATTCCAGCACTGTCATGCAGCTCGTAAGGTCATCGACGACCCCTTTGCTGCCACGTACCGTAGCGTGCGGTTCCATAGGTGAACGGCTTTCGTGTCAGTGAATAACGCGGAGCTTATTCCAAGTCCGCGGCGGAGTCTGGACGTCTGTCGCCTTCTGTACGTCTGTAGTATGTGGCGTCACTTTAAATGGCGCGGCAGGATCAGCAGCATGAAAAGAAGGGGAGCGAGCTTGCTCCGCAGGTTCCCACGCAATGGAGAAAGGAGACCGCGCGGAATGGCACTCTCGCACAAGGCTGTTCCATTATGTGGCATCCGGAAGAGCAGGGCTGGGCGGCGTCGGGGTGGCGGCCCCTCGGAAAGAATCGAGGCCGAGACGCATGTCTCCGGAGGAGGAGGGGAGTGCGTCACCATGCCGAGGCGGAAATGCCGCTCATGAGAAGGAACGAAAGGCGGTGGCCTGCAGCGCGGTGCATTTCTCGCGAGATGCAGGCGGCCAGTGTAGCGTGTCCAGGCGTCCTTGGCAAGTATTAACGGTGAAGAGGGGGAGAGAGAGAGAGGGGGGGGGGGCAGTCCTGCCCCACCATTAGCGGCGGATGCGAGGCGTCTGACATCCCCGTCTCCTCGCCCCTTTATTCCCATGTCACGCGGCGCGCCGGCGGAACGCGGGAAACGCGCAAGGGTCACGTCAGCGCGGCGAACTTTCCCGCGCAGTGGTGTAACGAGCGCGCGGCACGAGCTTCTGTTGCGGGCCGCAACTTCGGCGGCGCACGAGGCCCACCTGGCCGGCTGCATTTGCAAGTCAACCGTCTCGCGAGTGGAAAAATACCGCCGCCGTGACATGGCCGCTGTGGTCAGAGGAGAAGGACTGTAATGTTACTCGGTCGTACCCTTTAGAGACGCGCATGAGGATGTTCTTGTTTGTTCTTGGTAAACGACCGCAATGTCTGCGAGTGCGGCCATGCAGTTAGGTAAACGCCAAGCGGAGTTTAAAAAAGAGGGAAAGAAAAGGTACGCGTGACTATGCATAGCCAGGCAGTGTGCAAAATAGAAAAAAAAGGTGATTTTCCTCTTCTTCCCGAGCCCTGTACGGACACCACTCGAAAAAATAAAAGTGAAAAAGTCAATTATCTGTCAACATCCGTTTATACGGAGGTATAACGCTGAAAAAGAAACAAGAAATGGTAACGTCCTACCGAGAATAGCCCGGTGGCCCGATACCATAAAATTCGAGGCAATTATATTTTTTTAACGTATAGTGAATGCGATTAACTATGTGTCTTCGACTGTCGCACTCAACATCGTACTTAGCCTGTGCGGAGCTCTGACAAACGTGCATCTGGCTTAACAAAAGTTCTACAACAAGGAGGTAGTTTCTCTACTCGTGTGTTCTTTCAGCTTAACAAGCAAAATCCTCGCATATGTCGAATTACTTTAGTTACTTTTCTCCGTACCTCTGACTATGGTTGCGGCCGCAGTTCTTGTCGGCGGTGGCGTCGGAAAGGTAGCTTCACTACTAAGCGGGTTGTTGTGCGACGAAGCGCACTTCAAAAACCCACTTTTAAAAATTATTGCGTTCCGATTTGCCTCGTCGAATTACTTCACACTCGCGTGCTAAACAGAAGGCATGGGGCTTTTGAGGCAAGTAGCCTGATGCGGCTTAAATTGAAATGTGTGCGGATGTCTTACAATTACGGTAGGTTACGTTTAGCCTTCGTTGTTTGCATTAACTACGCAGTTAATGCATTAACTACGCATTAACTACGCATCATTTTGACTAGAGCTACCTTTGTTTTGTGACATTGTTGCATTTAAAAAAAAAACGCTGACGGGTAAACTTCTTGCTGCGTTTGCATCTCGGAAGTGGTCCGATTAATGGGGAAAACAGTAGATTTCGCTCGAAGTTCTAAGTATTCTCTCGTTGTTCGTGCATTTCCTAGGAAAATCAAAATACGGCCCGTAATCTTACCAGTTGTATATAAATCACTTTATCTACGCCATACGGTGTTAAATTTAGGCGTTCAGTGAAACGAGGTTGTATGGAGTGACATGAATTAGGGCCATCTATTATTTTTCTATTCATAAATACAGCATAAACGCGTGTGTCGTGTCGGAAGAAAGCGAAGGATGAAAGGCGAAAGAGAGTAAAGCAGAAGCACTCGGTTCATCAAGGTAAATCGATGAGGTTAAGACGCCATACCACAGCGAACTTACATTTCTTGAACGTGACCGCCCTTATCTTTGTTTCAACGTGGCATAGCTGGTACCGCTAGATCGCACAATGCAAGAAAACAGTATCCACTAGTTCTAATTTATTTTACGGTTATGGCCGTTTATTTCTCTTTTACTCCGAGTTCTCGCTAAATCGTGCCCTGAATTGTACTTCTGAAATTGTCCTGCTAGTTAGCGGCTGAATGCTACTCGATCGAACGGCATGGCAGCCACGCCATGACATAGAACTATGACGCACGTAAGACGTATTTCGCCCTTGCCCATAACGAAGGAAGAAATGCGCAGCGGTCACTTGTCATTTCGGGGAGGTAAATTTGCATCGCGAGGAGTAACTGCTCGGCCATTCAGGTACTCCTTCGCGATGAAACAAACCGCACCGAGGTTTCTGCTTTAAAGAGAGCGAACTGCGAGTCGCAGGACGCAAGAGTCGATCCGCTCGCAGTTCCTCAGAGAAGGAAGTAAAGTAAGCACCAGCACTGACATCGCTAAATGATCGTACTGCTTTTACCCTCACAGCTATCGACCTTCTATAAACGCAATGGCTAATTTTCTAAAAGCGGCATGCAACTTGCGGAAGGGTTAAAGAAGGTGGGATAACAAGTTAGTGCGCAGCAGAACTGTCCCGGTACAAAGTGGCGACGAGAAGCACGCTTTGTACGCGAGGCAGCGAGAAACGAAGATATATCACGAAGGGAGGCGATCGCTGGTGGCACGTACCGCAGCAGACGTCTCCGGAGCTGGACATGTTCGCTGTTGATGGGGCGGGGTCCGAAAGTCCCAAGGGAGGAACCGAACGATCTCGATCGGAAGATGAGGCACTTGCACGCAGAGAAGCGTAATTCGACCGAGCTCTCGAGCTACGCTCGTTTTTATAACGCTCGGCAAGTGCGTAAACGGAGAGGAGGAGGATTGTGTGGAGAGCGCGAAGATGATCACGTGCGTCAAGGTCACGTGGGGTTTGTCACATGCTTTACGTCACGACGCGTACGTGGTCACGTGGGGAACGAGCCTCCACGGCGGCGGCGGCCTTTCCGGTCTCGGAATGCGGGCGCGATGGCGTGTCACGTTTTGATTCACGAACGGCGGAGAGGGCACTCATACCGCTCAGACGCGTCGAAGGGGGGAAAAAGTACAAGGGGCCAAAAACGCGTTGCGGGTCTGTGTGTGTGTGCGTTGGGCAGCGCGTGTGTATCGTGTACGCGAAAGAAGAGAGCGCGCTCGCCGCGGAGCGAAGAGAAGCGCGGGAAGAAGTGTTGGAAAAGGGCTGCGTTGGAGGAGGGTGGCGACGATAGCGGGTGAGCACTGAATAAGGAACGAATAAACAGCAAGCTCGGCCGTAGCGTAATCAGCCAGACAAGCAATGCAGCAATGTGAAAGAGAAGACGCGCGAAAGCCATGGCGGCGTCCTGAATAGGGCAGTCTCCTTCAGAGCCGCCCCTCTGCACAAGCAGCCGCCATCTTAGCACCATTTCGGTTCGTCCGCTTCTGCAGAGTGGCGCGCGTCATCGCGCTCTTCTGCTGCTGCTGCAGCGCACGTTCTCACGACGGTGGCGCAGAGGCCGCCCATCGTCTGCCCACCTGGGCACCCCTAATTCTTCTTCTTTTCTTTAGCGCAAAAAACTGGACGCTGGTCTCGTCCCTTTTTTTCTTTTTTTAACCTCGCCTTGTATACCTTCTTTTCTCTCTCTTAGGTACATGCCGCTTTGCTCGCTTTCCCGCGCAGGGCAGCAGCGGCTCGTTTCATCGAAGGGAGCCCGATAATTTACGCCCAGTAAAAGAGAGTCAAAGGAGATGAAGGATAGATCGCGCGGTAGCTAGGCGGGAACTTCGGTAGATTGGTGCGTAGGCTGTCTGGCTGGGCTTCTTTATGCTTGCTCCCTGCGGCAGCTCCCGCACAGCGCAGACTGTCTGAGGGGAAGCCCGCCGATTCGTCTTTCCAGATAAGGGATTGATGATCGACCGATTACAGGCAGTCTCCTTCAACGTGCTCGCTGCCCCGGCGCCACCGAAACGTCTAACGCGCCGATAAGGAACGTGGTTGGACGGGCGTGACACTCGGAGCGGCTCGATTCACGCATCCGAAATGCCACGTTTATGTTTTTACTAAATTGCTTTCACTTACCTCATTGTACTTGTGTGTTCTGTACCCATGTCTGCTTGTCCCCGCGTCAGATTGTCCTTACTGGCTTCGTTCTCAACGGGATCGTGTAGAAGGCGATGGGCGGTGGCAAGGGGCAGCACGCAAGTTAAGCACGATGCGGTATGCCTTGATCGACGCGTCGAAACACGGGTGTGCACCCGCTGGATGAGGCGCACGATCCTTGACCTATGGCGCAAAGAAATGTGGCACCCAGGTCGCAACGCGCAACGGCTGCATAGGAGCCGCAGTGTGTGTGTGTGTGTGTGTGTGTGTGTGTGTGTGTGTGTGTGTGTGTGTGTGTGTGTGTGTGTGTGTGTGTGTGTGTGTGTGTGGAGAGAGAGAGAGAAGGCGCACGGCGAGACACAACAAAATGACAAATGACAGTTTGTTACGATCGTGCGAATGACAGACGCGCCTGCCAGCTAAATAGTATTGGCCACGCGACATGCGCCACGCCCACGAAACGTCTCCTTCAGCTGGTCGGCGTTATTGAGTTCGCTGCTTAAACGCTCTTTAGAGCCTGCCTGGCCGAAACGAGGGGTCAAAGCATCGATTTCTCGGCCGACTGATGACGCAAAGCCGTCGTTGTCTTTACTTACGGGATGGTCACTGAGTGACAGCTGCCTTTGGAGAAACTGCTCAGGAGCTGCGTGATGGAACCAGGACTGTGCTGCAGCCTTCTATCACGTTCTTTTTCTATTTACTTCTATTTTATTAAACGCAAATGTTATGCATCGTTCGCTAAAGATTACTTGTGACGTCGGAAACTGGGCAAAGAATGAGGGTTTATCGTGAAGTGCGGCCAACGAACCATTGTGGCCGATCATTTCTTGCTTCCGGGCTCTCCGACTCGTATTTGCCTTGGAAGAACGAAAACGCTGGCCAAGAAATGTATGGAAAAGTCCGAAGTGGTGCAGCTCCAGAGAAACATCCGCCGGCGTCGACGCTACGCAACGGCGAACACGTTAAGGAAGGGGGAAAAAAAGAAACTCATAGTGATGAAAATGTAAACGAATAAAAAAACAGCAAAACAAGCATTACGCTCGTGTGTGCTTACCCCATGGGAAGCGATTATTTGCCTTTGACACAGCCACGACGGTACGGCAAAAACAAAAGATCCTTCTAAGGGGAAAAGAGAAATGGATGTAGTTGGTGCTTGTTTCCCTTGAACAAATGGCTTAATGTAGCAGTCGAGCATCTTTCCCTATTGATATGCGGTCACTATGCGTGTTCGCGCGTATGCTTATACCGAAAAAACCAACGTGTTCTATACCCTTTCATTGGTTGTATGCACGTCGGTGACATGCTTATGCTGCCACTTGTGTTCAAGTGCTCACTGGCGCCTAAAATCGGCAAGTGCAAGCAACCTGGGCCATAAAACCTTTTGTCTGGACTTTGTTCGTTTCATATATCACAGGTAGGGCGTCACTTTAAAACAGCAACAAATAAAGGAGGCGTAAAATTGGACTGCCCCGCCCTATTTTACACGTGCCGTATTGTTTCTCGTTTTTCGATCGAGGGCTGTCAAAATAAAAATAAAATAAATATTGTGTTGCAACATCGACAGAAGTTTATCTTTCCCGCTTGAAGCCTCTTTGCGGGGGAATTGAACGGTCAACAAGAGACAGATCGGCGCTATCAAAGCTTACCGTGAGGGTAAAAATTGTTGAAAGGATGACTCTGTCCTGTTTAACTTTTTTTTTTTTCGCGTCTGTGTGCTTGTGTAAATGATGATAACGCACATTCCTGCTCTTTCCCAAATTTTGGGCTTATAGCGCACTCAGCTTGAACTTACCCTCAAAAACAACTTTGAAACCATGAGCAAGTGGGCTTTGTTTCATTTTTTGTCCGGTTACATTTATGTTAACAAAAAGCACTTCGTTGTGGCGGGGCGCATTGAACTTAACGAAATGCATACACGTACAGTTCGCATACTGTACGGAAGTATAAATATTTGAGAACAATCTAGTTAAACGACCTTGTATTTATCATTGTCAGCTTCTTCTCGCGTTCATTGCACCAGCTGCTGGCGAGAGTTTCAGATTCCTTAAGAAACGCTCTCTCACCTCGCGTTGTCGCCCTCGAGATAATCTGTAGAGCAGAGCGGAGCTAGCATCCTGTATTAACAAATGAAGCAAAAATATATATATAAAGAAAGGGCGGATGGGGGTGCGGTGAATGGTTCATTATACATGCTAGACTCTACGACAACGACCCCGCTGTTCAGTGACCTGTAGAAGCTATGGATTGAGTCGCTTTTTTTTAAGACGATTGTCTTTCTTGGGTACTTGAACGCACAAATTTTGGTCTGTCTTTCTGTTTGTCTGTCTGTCACACGATTCCGCCAACCGGCCAGAGTTTAAGCACTTGCCTAACGCCCAGCCATCTTGAACTGGTAGCTGCGTTCATACTTGTGAACATTGTCGATCAAAAAGCAAATATGAAGCATATCTGAGGCGCAACATCAATACGTAAGTTTTAGGTAGCGTGTTCCTTTACTAGAAAATACATAAATACGTAATTCTAACGACCTTTGTGTTTAAAGACCCTAGTGTTTCTTAGGTTGCGCAAAAAATGCGACGCTATGCACGAAAAAGGCCTCTGCCGACGATTAGGTGCTGCCACTTGGCAGTTGCCCAGGGATTCTGCACAAGCTCATGTGCAGGATCCCTGGGCAACTGACAGGTGACATTTCGCTGCCAGACGGCGTCCATATCTCACGCAGTGTAGTACGGCCGGCAGAAGACTATCGTCTTTCGACGATATTTGCAGCGAAGCACGCAGATACGCGGCCATTTTTTTGTTATTTTAATTGACACCAATAGCAATGCAACGCCGCCTGATGTCATGATTTTATTCAGGGCATAAATATGACAAATGATATATTTGAGACATATTAGGTAGTCAACTTCGTCCGAGAACTGAAATTGAGAGTTCGCTCGCATTATATATGGTAAATGGAGAGAGGCTGCTTCTTCCTCTAATTGAGTCAGATAAGTGACTTACTGACAGCATGGTCCAGCCTGGTGCAACAATATTTTTTCAGTTCACGTCATCAAAGCACCTCAAACTTGCATTGTATACTTAAAATGTGGGTAACCTATTCTATAGCGAATATTCAGGAGCATATAAACGTTGGACTTGGCTCATTCAGTTTCAGTTTCAGTTTATTAGCAATCTTTTTCAACAATCGTGTAAAAGGACAATGTTTTAGTTACAATGATTTAATGTTTTCATACAATGGCAATGGTCAACACAAAACACAATGCAAATCAGATTAAAAGCTAGTATGAATGCTCTGTTTCGTTCCTGTTTAGGACCCACAAAATGTCTAAATGACAGTGCATAAACAACTTCGCATTGCTTTACTGTACAATTAACCGCGAAAACGTCTTCCCCTCAGTACCACCCTTTGTAGGAGGGGCAATATCCGCGGCGAGGAACTGGAGGTGGTAATGTGTTTGTTTAGGTGACGAAGTGTTCACGACACACGCTCATTGGTCAAGAGTGGATCTGGCACATTTCGATTCATACAAGACCGGGATTTTACTCATCGATTTGAAGCTAATTTATTGTGTTGATGTTCAATGTTTTAAGTGCGCAATATTGAATAGACCTTTTTTTTTTTAAGAAGAAATAAATCTAGATGCTGTACCTTCAAATTTAGACCAGTTTCGATTTAGGGATTTGATTGTCTTAGAAAAAAAAACCCCCTCTTTTTCTCATGTTGTCATGCCTCTTCGGAACGGAAGCGCATGCAGAACCAAATGAAGTGTACAATATCGTCCATTGCTTTCCCCGAACGATGGATAAGTATACATCTACGCCCACTCGAACGTCCATACGGCGGATCTTATTCTTACTGTGCAGAAAAGGGGGGTGGCTAGCCCTTACCACCCAGGGCCGATCAGTGCTGGAACAGGTCTGGGCAGAGATACCCGAAAAAGTATTCCGGAATACAGATATCGAAATACACGGTTTGGAAGCCTAAAATACAGATACTGAGATACATTTCTAATTGACGTAGCGGGATATTTCAGAAATGCTTTTGATAAAAGAATTACACAATACAGATACAGCAGTAGTGATACTGAAATACTTTTTTTCTATGTCGGGGATGTTCATACCCCGTAAATATATTTATTATGCGCAGCGTAATTTTTAAAATGCTGCAGCGCATTGAAACTTGCAATTTGTTCATTACATTATCACAGCCCCGCCGCGGTGGTCTAGTGGCTAAGGCACTCGGCTGCTGATCCGAGGGTCGCGGGATAGAATCCCGGCCGCGGCGGCTGCATTTCGATGGAGGCGAAATGTTGAGGCCCGTGTGCTGTGCGATGTCAGTGCACGTTAAAGAACCCCAGGTGGTCGAAATTTCCGGAGCCCTCCACTACGCCGTCTCTCATAATCAGAACTGGTTTTGGGACGTAAAACCCCACAAAACAACATTACATTATCACAGTACTCTGAGTTCCATTAAGGCATTACAAAGGAGGCTTACACTGTACATAATTTTAATAACGACATAAGTGCAGTTATCAGTTACAATAAAAAAATGTTGCAGTGGCTTAGCTCGGCTATGCCAGGATATACGTAGCGTTAGCAAAGGTTCAGCTGATTATTCTTAGCTTTCCTGGTTGTCCTGGTTGCTAGACGTTCGTCCCTTTGCTCCAGTGTCTCCGCAGCACGTTTAGCCTTCTTCTGTTCATTCCTCCTACGCTCAACCGCTAATTGCCAGGCAACTACTTCGGGATCCGATGAGTCAAGCTTCTCCGCTCTTCTGCGCTGTTGAGCAGCATTTGCGCTCTCCTTCTCCATGGCTATACCACACTGGCAAACGCCAGTCAGAAGCGCAGCGGCTCCAGCGCAGTGTCAGACGGCGACTGCACAGCGAGCGCGCGCCGGCGCCAGTGCGTCTACCACGGCTACGACGTCACTCCTCTGGAATGCGCAGACCGGCGGCGGTGAGTCGCGCGCGGCGGCGGCGGAGTGCGCGAGAGGTGCCGGCTCCGGTGCGCAAGCTGTGTGACATCACTGATCCTTGCGCATGCGCAGCACGGCTCTTGATGTGCCGCGCGAAACGGGCTTGGCTAGGCCAGTGTAGCTAACGCTACAAAAATTATACTGTATCACAGAAGCAGTAACATACATTCTACACCGAAATCGACACACTTGACGACAACAGTATTCGTTATGCTAGAAATAGCATAGCTCAAGCGAAGCGCTGGAATCTCTAACGAACGATTAATTTCGTTGTGGCTTAGAGTGACTGCAAAAGCTTTTTCTGCGGAGTTCGCAGTAAGGGCCGTTTCACGCGCCATCTGCGCGCCCGTCCCGCACGTGGCGGGACACCTGCCGCCCGCAAGCGGGGGTGAAAGAGCGGAACAGCAGCGGAACGGTACCAAATTTCAGAGTGGAAACACGTTATTGAAACACGTCTCAGCTCATTTCCGAAAAAAAAAAAAAAGTAATGAGATACCCGCGTCCTGCATAGTATCCCGATACGGGCAATACATCGTAAAGGCATTTCACTACCGAGATACACATATATTTTTCAAATGTATCTCGGTACACCAATACAGATACTCAAAAGTATCTCTGAAATACTATCGCGATACTCTTGTATCGATTGATTTGTGGGGTTTAACGTCCCAAAACCAGCTCTGATTATGAGAGACGCCGTAGTGGAGGTCTCCGGAAATTTCGACCACCTGGGGTTCTTTAACATGCACTGACATCGCACAGCACACGGGCCTCAACATTTCGCCTCCAACGAAATGCAGCCGCCGAGGCCGGGATTCGATCCCGCGACCTCGGATCAGCAGCCGAGTGCCATAACCACTAGACCACCGTGGCGGGGGATATTCTGGTATCGCGATAGTATTTGTATTTATCACTATGATAATCCCAGCAGCTAGGATTACCATAGTGAAAACCACTCGGGTGGTTCAGCAAGGAAATTTCGCAGTCGAAGAACAATCCGTCCTCGTGCGAGGTTATCGGAAGCGTCGTGATACAGTCGGGTGGGCCACAAGCTTTTTTATCGTAATATCATTAATATTAACTGATGGCGTTTGGCGTGCCAAAACCACCATATGATTACAAGCCCCGGGAATTCAGATCACCTGGGGCTCTTTGGCGTGCACTGATAATGCACAGTACACGGGCCTCTACCATTTTGGCCTCCATCGAGAATGCGACCGCCGCGCCCGGAGTCGAATCCACGTCTTTCGGGTTGGCAGTCAAGCACCATAACCAATGCACCGCCGCGGCGAGCATCATCAACTCAGCATCACGTGCAAAGAACGCGGGCTGTTTGCCCGATTCAGATGCTCCGTCCTGGCTGTCTTTATTTTCTTTTGTCATTCATACGAAGCACCAATGTAATTAAGCTTCTCTTGTTGGTTCGAGAAGTCATACCCTAATAGCGATAGCTAGCGAAATCTCAGAGCAACCTAACCTCGTCTTTGTTTACCAAGAAATGGTTTACCATTTGACCTGCAATTTATAGCTATCAGATCAAAAGCTATGAAATGACTGAGAAATGGAAAATAACAGATCAACGGAATATTTACTGTAAGAATTTATATGTTTTTTTTTTCTTTCGTAGTCCATATACTATGTGGTTTAAGGTGTTCTTTTCTTCAGCTGCCTGAGTAGTTGCGCCTATATGGGCATGCCGACAGGCCGTCGTCGCAGGAAGTAAATATATAGTAAATACGAATATTCGGAAACCTCGCTTGTGCAAGGTCAGATTACACTTTGGACCAATGACGTTTTACATAGGAGCTGTCCATACCACTTTCCCCCGTGCACCCGTGTGCAGTGAGAGGGGGCTACGGAAAGCCTCCTAGAGTAGCGTTTATTAAAGGGCCCCTGGCCATGGGGCTAGAATTTATAACGCACCGTAAGAAGTATTTAAAAGCGTTCGGTAGCAGCCGAACAGGACCAACGATACGTTTCTTGCGCAGACACTCACTTCTGTCACTCGACCAGCGACCACAATTTAAATATGTTTCCTCCCATTTACCTATGAGACGAAACTCCGCCGCTATAGTAGGTTATGGTATTCGTCTATATGTAGAGTAGATTCAGAGTGTCCACCTAAGAAAAATGTTTAGTGCTTCAGATCGACCCATCATATGACACGACATCACGCCACTGACGGCTTCGCCAGCCGAGAGAAGGCGCAGACAAACGTCTGGGGAAGAAACGAAAGCTAACGGTCAGTCTCGTCTGAATGACTCGCCGTGGAACATGTGAACAACTTAGCGAACCACGCCCGGCCGCACAATAACCCGAATCCTCCTGGCTTCATTATGCACCGCGAAAAATGCGGTAAAGTGCGCACGCCTCGAGAGCGCCGTGTATGGATGCGTGCCGTTATTGCCGTCCGAGGATGGGAGAGGAGATATCGAGGTAGTTCGATACCGAAACCTTCGAGCACGCCTTTCTTTCACGGTCAAGCGCATTACGAACCACTGTATCGGCCGCCAGCCGAGCCGTGCATTGGCGCGTACACACGACCATATACATACATATAGTACGCGCCCTACTCCAACAAGAAACGCGATAAGCATCAGGACGGCAATTCAGGTGGACGGGCACCCCGCCGCACAGGCGGTGCTGTTTCTGCCAGGAATGACCGGCCCGAAAAACGGAGAGCCCAGCCGCCGCGCTTGGGTCGCGTGTGCGCGCGGCTCCTCTCTCAACGAGTGCAGGCGTCAGCACGCGCGGACGTGTGTGTGCACGTGCGTGCGTGGATCTACTGGTCCTGTAGTGTGCACACACTCGTCTCGTGTGCCAGCGTATGTGTGCCGTCGCTGTTGTTGTTCTGGGCCGCCTGGGGTATTTCGCGGCGTCTCCTACGACGTGGCAGCGCCATTGGCGGAGGCATCTTGATTGCTTTTCATTATAGGTTATCGAGTGGCCCGGGCTGTATAAATACGTCGAAGCTGCCGCTGGACGCGTATGCGAGGAGGAGGTGGTGGTGGCCCTCTGCCTCACGAATGACCGGCCGTGCACAGAAACGAGCGACGCGCTTGGCGGCGGGTAGAGCTGTAAATGGAGCATCTTTGTCGCTCCTCGTCCACCTCTGTCTTCTTCGGCTCCGTCAACGAACCCGGCCGTTTACTTCGAAACCAGATCTAACTGGGCGGAAGCGGCTCGCGTGCGAGATCCCATATCCTTGCTTCTTTTTTTTCCCGCTCAGCATTTTATTTTACGCTTAAAGCTGGACACGTTCGTTTACGTCTTTTGCTTCAGGGCCAGACTAACTTGAGCCCGATGTGGGAAGCGATAGAGAAGTAGTTTGGCGCAGTAGGAGGAAAATAAGATCAGCGCGGCGTGCGACAAGTATGCAGCCCAAAAGCAGTTAGCTATAGGGATGAAAAGAACAAAAAGAAAACTGACCTGACGTGGTGCTTTTGCTAAAATTGTAACCTAGTTGCTTCGTTCCCGATTGCTTAGAAGCGTGAGCAATGAAACGGGTACTCCTCCACAGTTACGGCGGTGAGGGAACATTGGTAAGCAACTGAGTTGCTGCCGCGTTTAGCTGTTGTGATGTCCCGCTTGTTGCTAAACAACGAGGTCACAGGATCAAATCTCCGATCCTCAGCATGTATTACGATGGAGGTCGAACGCAAAAGGAACCGCGTGCTTGAATTTAAGCAGCGCCTAAAGAATATCGTGTGGCAAAAAATCCACCCGAAACCACGCATTGTAGAAATCATTGTCACGCAGAGCAGTCAGCGTAGAAATCGCCTATGGCGAATTGTTTGGCAGTTAACCGGGTTTTACGAGTAGGACCAACGCCTTTGTGCAAATTGAGTTGTTGTGCACGCAACGTGGGCTTACCAGATTACGTGACACGGCGACAGCACTTTGGTGACTGAGGGGTAGCTCGCGGTACGAGGTAACGCTGGCGCTGGCGTTAGTGCGCAGACGCCGGTTTTGTCGAAGAGATATGCACGACACGGTGCGCTGATGTGCGTATCATGAGCGTAGTTTATTGGAGTGTTCCTATACGCGCTGTCAGGCAAACCCAGACACGTGTATGGTTTCTTACATTTTTACAAGAGCCGTTAACACACACTAGAAACACACTTGACGAGTAGCACCATCGCCACAGCTGCTGATGCAATAGGTCCATTAACGGCATGCACTGCGTGGTAAGAGCCGCCGTAGCCGAGTGGTATATAGCGTGCTTGCTTGACGCCTTGGGGGCCCGGGTTCGATTGCTACCCCCATACCGCGTGCCTGCAAGCTACAACAAATGATACGTCTTGCTCTTGTTGAACAAAACGTAAAGTGCGTTGTAGTGAACCTTTCGGTGTCCATTTTGATCTGCGGCGCATACTACGGTCCGTGAACAGCGGGTATCAACTTCATCTGATGCGTTAATCGTGACGTGCATGACAAACATATCGCGTTAGGGATGTCAAGATCAGTCATCATGTTCGTCATGCATTCATACCCTATCAACCCTGTTCCGGAGAACACAAAGCGAACGAGACGACCAAAAGAGCCGTAGGGGGCAAGATGGATAGGCAGATGCAGCCAACGTGGTATGAGCTTGCCAAGGAATGCTTGGCACTAAAAGTAAAAGAGGTGTCTAAAGCTTTCCTTTCCATTGCGGCGCATTTTATATTAAAAAAAAAAACTGCAGCTTTGGGACTCTCAACACGATGGCTTGCTGTTAACCTAAACACATGGCTCAGCGCTCGCAATAAATTTTGTCGACGGGTCGCCCTACTCCAAGATTCCTCTCCCTTTTGAGTTGACGCCCCGTAAAATGGATGCCGTGCTCATAAAAGCTGCATAGTCGATACCAAGAGCGAATGCTATTATTTTCATCGTTGACATTCTGGGAATATCAAACACAAGACTAAGCGGATGTGTTCCACCTAAACGACGAGAAGGTATACGGCACAATAACTTTTTCTTTGACCAGTTGGTGCTTGCAACGCTTCCGTCAGAACCTATCGTTTAATTCGTTCGCCGAAATCATTCCCGGGACAGTTAGCATGTTGCTCGTAAGATGGTTACAAGATGTATCAGCTGAAGAGAGAATACTTTCAGTATAAGGCGCGCTCTCGGCCGTCCGTGCCCTCTAAACACGGTAACCTTTAGTTTATTTTATAGGTACACATGTATGTGAAAATATGCTCCTTTACTAAAGGTTAAAGCATTTTAACCTTTAGTATAGGAGCATATTCTCGCATTTTTGTGTACCAATAAAATAAACTAAAGGTTACCGTGCTAAGAGTGACTATAGTCACGGCAGACCATCTAATTTCTAAACACCTCGCGTTATCTGAAACATTTTTTTTAGTTCGCGATGATCGGTTCGGCCTTTGCGAGTCGTTCCAACAGGACGTCGCGTCGGCGTTAAGTATTCCCGAAAATTCTCCAGCGAGAATTGCGGATCCCGTACTGAACGGTACGAAGGACCAGGTCAGCGGCGTCCATGGTTTAAACAAGGGCCGGAGTAATGTTATGGTTCTATGATCCGTGCAGGCCACCAGACGATCGTCTGGCTAAGGACTGTGTGTGTTTCGAATAGAAGACAACTGGGTAAGAACTCCTTTCGCCAAATTATACAACCAGGGATCTTATTCTTTTACCGCAGGCGTGTTCTCTCGGCCATTTTAGGCAACTGATGAACCACAGTGCGCAGCTCGAGGATGGCGAGATACATAGTATGGTATACAGTATGGTACATACAGTATGGTACATTGTATGGTATACTAAGCCCACTCGATGCCGCTGCTATCAAACAAGAATTCATTAGAAAAGCCGGAATGTCTACCGTGCGCCCGGTTGTATTCACTGCCTGTCTATACTTTGTTGCTACCTTGCATTAGCAAGACGTGAGTCAAACTTGGGCGATGAGTATAGTCATAGGCGTCTCTGCAATCTGCAAGCTTTTTACTCGAGCATTGCCAATGATGTGATTCTGCAGGAAAGTAGTTTTTCATTCACCCAGAAGCAACAATAGTCTGGTATTCCAGCGCCATGATGCTCTTTGAGCTCAGGCGGGATCTTCACCAATTTACTGAACCTGTATGGTATCCTAGGGTAATATATCAGAGTGATTTATTAGAGAAAAATTTTGTGAGTCGAGTAGTGCAATTCTGTCACGTTAGCCGAGGGACTTGAAAAAGTGAGTGCACTACTTTGCCATAAATCGTGCCTCGACATTGCTTCTCTAACAAAGCTCCGATAACTAACATTGTAATTACAGACATCGGGCTCCATATATGTCTCAATGGCGAACTTCGTTGCGAGCGAACAGTAATGGAGTACCTACTGGTATAGCAGAAAAACTGGGCCTTTACCATCGCTTCCGAAAAATGCGAACGACCTCAGATTTTGTACATATCTAAAGGCACCAATATTCCAGCTAACATGAAAACCCGGGCTTCGTGCTCGACTGAAGGACTCCAAAACGAAGCTACGTGTCCTTATATGCTTAGGCTAGAGTGTACTAAAAAGATACTTTGGATATAATACGATGCAGAGCAGTCAACTTCATCGTGCGCTAACGAGTTGTTATCGACACATGAGTGCTTCGAAGACACTTCTAAAAAAAAAGTGCGTCATGACCAACAGAGATAGTTTATTTGTGTTCCATTATACTGTTAATAGGAAACGTGGTACGAAAGTGCGCTCTGTTTACGGTTTGAGTTGGGTACTTTCTCGCACTGGATTTTATACGCCATCTCACATGGTTGTAATTTCCGTGTAATTTGATTCTGCCCCCCCCCTCCCCCCAGCGGTATGGAGTAGGCAGGGAAGAAAAGCTGCAAGTAGAAATTGAAGAACATCGTCCCCTATGATTACAAGGCAAGCAGCGCGTAGTTAGCTGCCGTTTCCTTTTGGCGAAAATACAGGAATGCACAATTTTTAAAACAAAACTGCAACAGAAACACTGGATGACATACAGGAGCTCGAAAACACAAGTCCTAAATGAAGAGTTACACGACATTTCATATTTCACATCTATAAGATATAATACAAAAAGCCATGTGTTCTCAACGGATCTGTACTCCTCAATAATAACTGGCCCTGCCAATCAAGCGTATGCATATTATTCCTGCTGGTGAGTAAGTTGGGATAACGTCAACCATACTTGGCACGTTTATTGTAACTTGTACAAGAACGTGCCCAAATTATTGCGGCAAGTTCGCATTTTGTAAGCCACTTATTGAAACATTGCACATGCTTGCTCTCGAGCGTGTGCATTCGCGTATTTCTTTTAAATGACGTCGGACATTCCATGTTCGGGAACTAGCTCTCATTAACGACGCAACTTACACAATTCATCATTGTTTTACCGCGCACCACTCGAGAGCCCCAGTTCTATAAGTTTATTGTGCCACCGTTTACGGCTAAGATGATACTAATTAAACCCTATCAGTAAATCTTAACAGCATACACACTGTATTAATCAAGAGCTCTTGGGCATTTGACACACAGTCAAGCGTCTGCTATTAACAAAGCAAACTACTAGTGATGAAATTTCAGAGGCCGTTACCGCGAGGCGGCCTATAGTTGAACCAGATTCATCTTCCGCTCTTCGTCCCTCTTTTTTGCGCGCAAATGTGTCAAGATGATTCAGAAGCCAGTCGATAATGTGTAATCCTCAATGAACCCTAAACGATGGATGCAGCAAGCAATGCCTCTATGCTGGCTCGATCTCAGCGTTAGGCCAACGCCAAACTGTACGCTAGCCGCGTGTCTGCGGACATCCGATGTGATGGGACGAGTGTGAAACATGCCTATTTGCAAACATATCAATATCCAAGGTTCCCTCAATAGGCTTCGGCACCTGGAAAACACAACACGGATTCCGTTATTTTTATTCTCTAGATTCACTGACGGCAAAGAGGACTACGAAATCCTTGGGCTCAGCCCGAGCGATGTAAAAGCATCAAATGGTGCCAACATATTTGGGGGATGTGGGAACGATATGTTATCTTGAAGGCTGCCACGCAACGGTGGTCTAGTTGCTACGACACTCTGCTGTTGATCTGAAGGTCGCGGGATCAAATCCCGGCTGCATTTCAATGGAGGCAAAACGTTGAGGCCCGTGTACTGTGCGATGTAAGTGCGCGTTAAAGATCCACAGGTGTTCGAAATTTCAGCGGCCCCCAACTACGGTGTCCCTCATAATCATACCGTAGTTTTCGTATACGTAAAACACTGGAACTCAATTATCTTGAAGGCCTTCCCATACGTTTCCTTCATCCGGCAACATGTGAATTGAGCGAAGTACTTAAACAGGGGCGTTAAAAGCACTCACAGGTGACTTCAGAAAATGTGAAACTTGCTACCATCATACTCGTGATGCTCGAACGCATAATAATACCCCAGCAATATTTGATATTACAGCGTCAGCTCTTATGAGATCACAAGGGTCGTTTCTGCGCCGTAGTTGTCCGCCGCCGCCGCCGGTGTCCGTAACCACTATTGCGGTTATTTTAGAAAAAATAACCAGGACCGTGGAGTATTCCAACTCGTCCTCTGCGTGGATTCGAACCCACACTCTCTGCATGGCAGTCGAGCATTCTACCACTGAGCTACGCCTTTTTTTTTATTACCTGGAAATGAAAACTGAGGTTACAGGGAGAGAATGCCTACACACTCAAAACTCGGGCAGACACACGCAGACGTCCAACAAGTGCATCCAGTCAGGAGGTACTTCCTGGGCAGCGTACACACTTCTGACATAGGCCACGGTTTCTCGGTAGATAAATCTAGTGGAACGCGTGTTTTCTGCATGGCGATCACACAGTCTCGATCTCCATAGGCTGCACAAACCAAGTACTACAAACATATCATAGGGTGGACCGGCAGTCGTTTTAAACGGTAGAAACCTAATTGTTTACGGATTGATGCCGATGTCCTTTTTAAGAGTCCGCTGGAGAATGCCCCAAAAAAATATTGCGTCTGTACAATCAACAAAACAGTGATCAATTGTTTCCGCCCGTGGACAGAGTCGGCAGTTCGTGGACCATGGCATGAAGGAGCCCTTCGAATTCAACCAGGTTTTGACAGGGAGAGTTTCCGAATGAAGTTTACAGAAAAATGTTTTAACACTGGGAGGTACACACATTTTTGAAACCCTTCTAAGTACATCCTGATAAGGCCGACTTAAATAAGGTGTCCGATACAAAGGATCTTGGAAAATCGAGTCCACCAGTGCAACAAAAATCGCTTTTCGGCTCGCGGTGAAAATATACTCTAGGTTAAACCTAACTTTCAGGAAAAGGAATGAGTCTACAACTTCCTTGAGGAAGCCCCAAGGAGACTGTGAAATACCTATGACATCTGATGAAACTACTATATTAGGAAGGTGCTGAACTAATCGGACCTGTAGCGTTTCACGCAAAAACGGATGGTCGCTTTCTCGAAAGAAAAACAGCCGAGAAACAATTTGCCTGACAAAGAGATGGACCAATCCGAGGCCACCCCGATCAAGTGGGACGAACAGATTGTCGCGTCTCATGGATTCATAACTTGAGCTCCAAATAAACGTCTGCCGAGGAATCGCATTAACAAATGTAATGTTACGTGGCAGAATAATAAAACGCCACTATACGTCGCGGAAAGTGGACTGCATAACGAGTTCGAGGAATCATTTCAAAAGACACAGGGGTGCATGCTTCGTAGCTCTGCGCCCATTACAGAGGCATCATCTACATCATCATTATGAAACAATCTTCTTCAACTTTACCTTCATCATTATTATGAACCGCTACCCTTTGAAGCAGTTTTGACGTATCGTGCCATGAGTCACGCGGCAGGCGACGTTCGCAGCCCCGACAGCAACTTGACTTTGGTCTTCGATATACCTGATGGCGCCTCCTCGTAAGGTGCAGACCACTGCTGAAGAAGCGAACCGTAGAACTACGCGCGCGGCTGCAGAAAGGCAACGTCGGGCACAACAGACAGCTGTGCAGAGAGAAGCCCAAACCGCTGCTTGCCGTCGACGCCGGGCCGAGAGTTCGGAAAACGACGCCAAGAGACTGCATCGCGGAGCTCTTGCGGGTACCTATATGGGAGTTTATGTTTCCATGTGTGAGCTTTTGCTGAAGCCAGCTAAGCCTAGGCGTGGTCCGGGACAATTTCTTGATTAATTTTATTAATATTCGATCTACCTGGGTAAATTTGGTATCCTTTTGGTCCTTTCTCCTTCCGGTCGATAGCCTTGACGTTTGCTTTCCGATAATCCTGGCTTGTCCGCATACAATCTTGATAATTTCGGAAGCCTAAAACCACGTCAACACTCGCTGGGCGGTGGTGCCCCAGGCACTTCGTAACAAAATATTTCCGATTCGCGCATCACTGTGGTGGTCTGGTCGATGCGCGGCATTCGGCGTCTGGCTGGAGGAGCAGAGCGGTCACCAGTGGAAAGAGCCTTGACACGTTTACACAGAACACTGATCGGCCGTTGCAAACTCACTGCGCACTCAAGACTCGTTTAAAAAAACGAAGTGGCGCTTCACTTGGACGCACTAAGCACACGTGCGAGAGATGTGAAGTTATACATATTTGCACATTACAATACCGCAGTAATTATTGCGTAGTGGGTACTTCCCTACTTGGCGAAATGATAAGAGTTATGGAGCAGGGGATGCCCACCGCGTCAACTTGCACTAGTTTCCCCAAGCGTTTAAAATGACCTCTAAGAACGTCGCTCCTCCAGCTTACGCTGTCACTGTCCTGCGGTTCCGCGCAGGCCTGGCTCTTTTTTCGCTGTTTCTGCGCTCTATCTCCCTGTTCGCGTTTTCTTTTTATTTCCTCAGCTTATACTCATGGCGAAGCCGACCAGAATGCACCCAAGCTCCACGTCGCCGAATGTTTCTCTCTCTCGCTATCTCATGTATACGTGTCCTGAAAACTTCTGTTGGCACCTGTATGCCGCATGGATCCGCGACATGCTACGGCAAGGCCTGGTAGTGGCCTCACGGTCGGGGCCACGCGGTGATGGGGGCAGTGCACGCGCTGGCCACCGATCGAGCACGACGCACGTATAATGGCGACCGCGCGAGGGCCATGGCGCATCGGGTTGCCCGTGACCACGTTGTAAAACACGCACCGCCGATCATCTGCGGACCGATCGGACCGCGCTCCACAGAGCGTTCCGCGGCAGCCCGCAGGATGAGTGCGTGCCGCGGTCACCTCCGCCTTGAGAGAAACACGAGCGCACCGTAGTAGACACAGCGCTGACCAAACAAGTGCGGACGCACAATTAAAGGGCTCGTGAGCGCGCCGCCTATGCCGGGGTTCGTCCCTATATTAGAGCCGGGAAAACTAATTAGCCCCGTCGAGATGAGAGGCGACGCGCCGCCGATGCATATTCGGCCGCATCCCTCTGGAACGCGCGCCTCTTATCTCCATCCTCGGCGCCATCTATCACGCTTGACGTCGGCACTGCGCTGCTTTTTTTTAAAAATGAAACCGGAACTGCGTGGGCAAGATTTGTCGAGATATATACATACAGATGAAAGGGGGACTGAACCGTGTGCGCGTCTCTCGGCGTATAGGTCCGGAGATAAGACTCTTCTTTTTCGACATTTTTTTTTTTTTTCAAATCTTCGTCGTGGGTAGAAAACACGGCGACGATAAGTACGCGCTGAGATTATAATAGAAAACAACAACAACAAGCAAACAGATAAAGAAAGCCGTTGGAGACAAGGGTGGCCTCTGAGATGCCTAATGCGCGTATTATAGCGTGAGTACTTTTTGGGCAAACGGCGCCGGAGCGTTCTTCATAACATGCCTCGCACGCGGGGAAGCCTGAGCGAGTGGGAGGGACCGACAATTTAACTCCCCGAGCTATTGCGTGGTCGCGAATTATCTCGCTATAGCCTCAAGAACAACGCAGTTGGACGGTCCTCGGCGACCAGTTGAACGTGTTTCTCGCGCGCAGCGGAGGCCGCATGCTCCAGTATATGTGTCGATGAAAATGGATCGCCGACGTGGTTCGAGAAAACGAGCTGGAAATTTATATGCGTGCCGGCAAGTTTCGGCCTACTGCAGAATACGCCGTAAATAAGGCTGCCGGTTGTGCTTTGAAGCGGCTACCTGGTTACGCTCATTCTTGGTGACTGCAATCCTAATCTAATTATTACGTTTTCTTTTTCTTCTCATTGCTTTATTTTTTCTTTTCGCGTGTGGACTCGACGATGCAGAAAGGACCGGGCGTCGGATTAGTTTCGGCCTCGCCGGCCCGCTCGGACGGGCGTCCTGCCGTTGTCGCGGTTGCGCCGCCTCCAGCATGCAAATGGAACATACACCGAAAATGGGGATCCTGCCGAGTACGGCTAAGCCTTAGTGCTTGGACGCCACCGCAAAGTATAACTGCTCGCTTCGTTCGATTAGTTTTATAAGCCGCTGCAATGTGTGGAGAGACGAAGGGCTTAGCTCACAACGAAATTGCGAAAAAGTTTGGCTGTTCGGCCCCTAGAGCGTTTGTTTCGCCCCTGTAGGACATTTAAAGGCACATACGCCTGCCTTTCCTCCCTCTCTCTCTCCCATGCAGGCGTCGGAAGTGTCAGGCGCGTAACATCAACAAAACGCACCCTCCTGCCCATCTCTCTTCTCACACGCTCAATTCGGCGGTCGCTTGTGGCTTGTGCAGTTCGGCGAAGTGGCTTCCCTGAACGTGATGCTTTCGTTTTAGAAGAATACTTGCTGTATTGATTCACACAACGACAGAGCCACCTCTGCGATCTGGAAAACAGACAGACAGACAGACAGACAGACAGACAGATAGATAGATAGATAGATAGATAGATAGATAGATAGATAGATAGATAGATAGATAGATAGATAGATAGATAGATAGATAGATAGATAGATAGTGCGTCGCTGTGGAGCTGTAGTCGCGAGCACACAGACGATCCCGAGTCTGACACGTACGTTGCATGCGATGTACGGTCACAGCACGCGCGGCTCCTCACATGCTCACGTCCCATCACATCACCGGGTGGTGGCGCACGCTACAGCACCGAGTTTGCCGCAATAACGTTGCCGCAAATCATACGTTGCCGCAATAACGCCCTGTCGTATACTCTGGCCCAACTGTTGTTGTGGCAGCTTCAGATCAGGCCTCTAGAATTGTCTAAATAAAGCTTTCCTTTTTTTTCTAGGTCACAGCAAAGCTCATACAGCCCTCTTGCACTAATTGAGTATCCAACACCAAGCGCGTGCCACCAATGTACGCCGTCGTTACCTCAAAAGCGCGGCGTGTCTAGGTGAGACAACTATATCGACGCCCATGTCTTGCACATCGTCTTGCACATCAACATAATGATGTGGCATCATCAGTAACACCCTCAGATGGCGTCATCGCATGCCGGCATGTGATGACGTCATTATATGGCCCTGTGGGGCAGCATCATCACGTGACGTCATGTGATGATCTCCCCACTTGGTAATGTGACTTTTCGCACCGCGCGCCGTAGACCACATCAGGTTTTCTGTCCGGTGGGGCGCACAATGCTTTCGCCTTCACATGCTCCGCATTCACAAATTCGCTTGACACACGCCTACACGCTCGCACGCGTTCGCCGGGCCCAACCAGGCGTGGTAGATCGACAGGTAAGGTTCGATTCCCGGACACAGTGGCCGCGTCTCAACGAGCGCGAAATGCGAGAACACCCGTGTATTCAAATCTAGCTGCACGTTCAGGCACTTAAGGTGGTTAAAACTAACCCGCAGCCCCTGGCTACGGCGTACCTCATAGTCATGCCGTGGTCTTGGCGCGTAAGGACCTTAACGATTATTGACGAGAAAATGTCCCCCTGTTTACCACGCGAGCCTTCCGCCTAAATACGCATCGTTCCAGCCATGCCGCCGAAACGAAGAAGGGGAAAGCGTAGATGAAAACACGTCTCGATAGCGCATCACGTGGGTCCGCGGCAGCGCCGGGCCGAGCCATCCAAACCTCGTGCCCGATGGATAGGACCTTGACACAAGGGCGCCAAAACTGCGCGCCCTCGAAGGGAGGTCATTTCGATGCGCGCCAAGCCGCCCTCGCCTGGCACTCGGTATCTAAGTACGCAGCAGCTACGTCGTATCTGAAAACGAGAGAGATAAAAAGGAGAGAACAAAAAAAAAAAAAAGGTGTTCAGCTAAGTCGACGTCAACGCTTTCTGTGTCTTCACAGGAGCGACGAACGCTTGCAACACGTTACGTAATGCTTGGCAACGTTCTCTCACTACCGCTGGGCGGGACTTGCGATTTTGTTAGGAACAGGTCTTTCACGTGTCTTCAAAGTACGCCTAACTTTGGAAGAGTGCACCTAATTAGCGTTCGAGCACGTTTTAAGGAGTTTTGAGGCGGCGCAAAAGGCAGATTTTTTGTTTCCTTGGCAGTCGTTGTTAACGCTCTCCGCCACCGGAGCCAGAAAACACGTATACAGCATCTTAATTTGATTTTTAAGTTTCCGTCGCCCACCACTTAAAGACAGCCCTATAGCAACTGACGATAATGCGACATGCGAGCATAGTAGCTTAAAAATAGCTGAAATCGCTGTCGGAGTTGATGGACGACAATGAACTCATCGTTGTTTGCGTGCACGACGTGCGAGTGACAGCAGCTGACGGAGATACTGCGACGCCGTCTCGAGTTCAGGTCCCCACATGACTTAGACCTAGGCCAGAGTGTGTTGCCACGACATTATGAACACACGCCCCTCCAACCCCCCCCTCCCCCCTGGAAATTGAAGCCGAAAGTGCGCTTTTAAGGTACAGCCGAATTACAAACGTACTGAGTTTTGAGGCAGCGCGATACACTATTTTAGGATTCTCCACACAAGCGCTGTTGTTAGAACAACGATACGAACATGTCTACAGTTCGTGTCATTAATGCTTGAACCTCGACATTTATTGAAGCAGCCTAGAAGATTGATGATTGATTGATGCGACACGCGATACGAACAGCCGTGTGTTTACAAGCAACTTAGCTTGCAGCAGCGAGGTGGCGGGTTGGGCACACGAAACTGGCGCGAAGTTCACGACACCACTGAGGTGCGAGTGCTACTAAGACACCTAAGTCAAGGATAGGGTCGCCTACAAGTTGTTTATTTATTTTATTTATTTATTGGATACTGTGGGCCTAATGCAGGCCTATACAGGAGTGAGCAGTCAATGCACAGCCCTATTTCACAACATAAAAACAGAACAAAAGTTATCACATCACTTCAACACAGTTTTTCGCGACAATGTTTCCACACAATTCAAGAGGAACAGCATATAATTTTAATTTTACATGGCGCAGTGTTACATTTACAGGAATCTCAGAATGACTTCAAAAAATGTCAACTATTGCAATGTCAAGGGTTCACACAAAAAGAAATTGCTCGGTTTTGGCGGTAAACGCCTCCAAGGATTCAACATTCATGCAAGCGTGTGGCAGAGCGTTCCATTTTTCTATGGTAGACGGGAAAAAAGAATACTTGTATCTGTCACAGCGTGTTATATATGGTCTGATACACTTTCTATGATTAAGCCTAGAAGAACACAGGTAGGGGGGTTTGAGGTAGTCGTCCTTATTAACAGTAAGCTTATCGTGATATAACAAGTACATCATTTTCAAAGAGGCAACGCGGCGAGTTTGAAGTGTCTGTATTGCAGTGTAATAAACGATGCATATATGTTCTACTTGCACACGACATGCTTTCGTTGAACTTTGCTCGATCCCGTAGGAATAGTTCGATGAACGATGCTCATGACGCTCACATCAGCGCTCCGTAGCCTGCATTTCTCTGCGATAAAACACGTCCGTGTTGTGCACTAACACGAGTACCAACGTTACGTCGCAGCATGAGCTACCATTCAGTAGCCACAGTTCTGTTCTGTCGACATTCCCGGTTAGCCTATGTAAAGGATGCACCTATATATACTCATGCACTTCGCACACAGACATTCATCCTATTAAGTTACACTCGGCTGAATGCAAGCAATCCGCCATAGGCAATTTTCTCGCTGACTGCTTCGCATGACACCAATTCCCACAGTACGTGGGATCTGCAGGAATATCTTTCTGTTTCTTTTTTTGGCTTGAGTGTAACTCAGCTGTAATTGTCCAGTCGGAAGATCACGCTGATCACCTCTATGTATTATCCCTTTTCAGCGGTGTACTATTTTGTCACTGCGACATTGCTAACTTAATACGACGATTGTCGAACAGATCTATTGACACCGTGAAAGCAACGTGACTCTTGTGTTTTCAGCGCGTTATGACGCGCAGATGTATAGGGCGTGTTTTGGTGCGCACCGTTTATGGACCTGCGACTGCGTTCTGCCTCTTGGGACAACTTTTCACGTGTTCAGGTTTCGTGCTGTTTTTGTTGTCACGTTCGTTTGCCGCTATGCGTGTTGCTTGTCGCAGAAGTAACAAGCGCAACAAAATAATAATAAGTGAAGCAGGCACGGTCAAAGCACACAAACGTTGACGTTCAAGAGGACCCGATGAATGTCACACTATAGTAAGTGTGCACGTGCGACCGCCACAGCAGCCCGGTGCAACAGGAAGTGAGGCAACAACTCAGTCAGGTGGCTGCACGGTAGTGTTAGAGATAGCTTTTAATGTCGAACAAATTCGAAATCATCAGTGATAACAGCCGTGCTTGCTATGACTGATTAAGTATACGCGCGCAGTAACTTTATTCTGATATGAGGTTCAAAGAGGCAATCACTCGGTTAATGTATCGCGGCCACAGCACTGCTTCGACATCATTTCGTTGGCATGAGCGTATAGAGCAATGTGCACAACTGTCGTCGTCGTCGTCGTTGTTGTTGTCGTTGTTGTTGTTGTTGTTGTTGTTGTTGGCACATACCCACGAAAGGGCCTCTTTTTTTTTTTTTATTCGAAAGGCTGCCCTTTGGCATAAAATGTACAAAGTAACACGTGAGGCTCATCACACATAAACAAACAAGTTGCACTCATGCATAAAATTTAACAAGGATCGGTGAATGGTCCATTTATCCACCCTTGTAAGTCCGGAGGGCGACCGGGACGGTGATACCGGTTGCTCTAGAGAAGAAGGGCGGCTGTCCAGTCCCTGCATTTATAGAGCGATGGTGTCAAACAGTCACCATCGCTTCCACGGCTGGTCACGAGATTTGTTTGCATTGGATACCGGGTCACATCGGAGAGCTGGGAATTGAGATGGCAAACAAATCAGCTACTGCAGCGCATACAAAGTGCACCATGACACCCGTAATCATTTTGTTATCCGGAGTGCAAAAATATTTTTTCCAACCCTGCATAACCAACTACGCAAGGTCGCATGGTTTGACGACCATACGAGGTCTTCACTTTTGTATAAAGTGGATCCACCTAAGGTTTACACCGAATCAGAAACTCGATCGCACGTTTGACACACTCCTGCGTCGTTTACGCTTGGACGTTGCCTACACGCCTCACTTCTTGTGCAGAATCAAACGAAGAAAGTCCCCGCAGTGCGATCACTGTGATAATCCGGACGCATCAGTGGAGCATGTCATCACGGAGTGCCCGCAGCACAAAGAACAGCGTATTCAACTTAGAGATCGGTTGCATAGACTCGATCGACGTCCTCTCACACTAAGTAAAGTGCTTGGACCGTGGCCAAACCCTGAAAACCAAAGACGTGCAGTCAGCGCTCTTCGGGACCTTTTGATGGACAAAAACCTCATGAACCGTTTGTGAATGAAATTGTTGCCTCTTCTTATTGTGCGTTGGTGTGCCGCATAGAGATTTTCTAGGCCGGCGCATGGAAATGTTTGTGGGGACACACTCTGCATGCATTGAACTTAGTGGTGTCCTTTATATGCTATTCATCATGCTTGTACATAGTTTTTACATACTCTTTTCTTGTTTTTTTTGTTTTTGCTTTTGTCCTTTCTCGTGGAGTATTTTTTTTTCGTATGTGTGTTTAATTTTCTTCTCAACTTCAATACTATGATGATGGAATAGCCGGCTCTCACGTAGCCTACATTCCCATGTTCCAACATATATATATATATATATATATATATATATATATATATATAGAGAGAGAGAGAGAGAGAGAGAGAGAGAGATGAGTAGTAGCTATATATATCTATATATATATACTATATCTATATATATATATATATATAATATATATATATATATGATGATTTGTGGGGTTTAACGTCCCAAACCAGTTCTGATTATGAGAGACGCCGTAGTGGATGGGCTCCGGAAATTTCGACCACCTGGGGTTCTTTAGCGTGCACTGACATCGCACAGCACACGGGCCTCAACATTCGCCTCCATCGAAATGCAGCCGCCCCGGCGGGGATTTCATCCCGTCACCCTCGGATCAGCAGCCGAGTACCTTAGCCACTGGACCACCGTGGCGGGGCTATATATATATATATATATATATATATATATATATATATATATATATATATATATATATATATATATATATATATATATATATATATATATATATATATATATATATATATATATATAAAGGATTCGCCACACTGTAGTCAATAATATACGTGAATAAAAAAAATTAGTCTGAACTAACTATGCCAGAAAATAAGAAGGAAGCGTTGCACTGCTGATAAGGCCAGCATCTTGATTTAAAACAAGAAACTATTAGAGTTTACAAAGAAAGGATTAAACCCTGTGGCCGACGGCACCAGCAGCCAAATTTACCGGATGATTCGACGAATTTATGTGAAGCTGTCAAAATAGAACTACGGCTTCTATTCCACCCTGAAAGGCACCAAAAGATTTTAAAAAATCATGTTGTTAAAGGCAAGCGTGATTTACCAAAAGGTGGTGTGAAAAACATTCGGCGGAGCGATGAAAACCCGCGGCATGAGAGAGGGAAATTATCAATGCTTTCTGGTTCATTGCACACCAAGCATGGGTTAGTTAGTCAGAAACCAAACTTATTAAGCCAGAAAAATTTAGACAGGGAACTCTGCATCGGAGACTTGTTACAGTGGCTTCACATTTACGTGAAAGGCATTTATTTGTAGTCCGTATGAATTAGAGCTGTCGATGGCCGTCAGAATGAATGAGATATGCTTTAAGGCATTTCAGAAGCAGAAGGCGTCTAAACCTCTCAGCACTGATAAGCAAAAAATCCGGCAGTACATTTAGCAACAGGCCGAGTAAAAGGGACGTTGCCAGACAGGCAACTGATTTATTCAGTAAGATTTCAGTGTGGCCGGGTACCTAGACTGACCAAACTTCTGATATATTTGACGGTACAGTTGTCTAGACAATACTTGGTAAGGGCGATTGCTTTAGAGAGGTTAAATG